>BLSH010408334.1:372917-393125 GCA_018402905.1 Glandirana rugosa
ACAACGACTTTACGACGGAGGACGATTCTGCAACGGATAACCGACCACCACGACAAACAACACCACCCGACGACTGTTTCGAAACGGTGTAAAGCCGGTATGATTGGGACGGAAGACTCCACGACCGCCACGGTGTCGACGCAACCGCCGGAGAAGGAGGAGGAGGGGATGGCCGAAATGTGGCAAAGCTTTGTCAGCAGCCCACCACAACAAACAGCACCACCAGCCAATAGGCAACGTCTTAGCAGGAGGCAGCATTTCAGCAACATGGTGGAAGAGTATGTGTGTACACGCCTACACGTACTGACTGATGGGTCTGCCCCATTCAACTTCAGGGTCTCCAAATTGGCCACATGGCCTGAGCTTGCCGTTTATGCCTTGGAGGTGCTGGCCTGCCCTGCAACCAGTGTATTGTCTGAACGTGTGTTTAGCACAGCAGGGGGTGTTATCACAGACAAGCGCAGCCACCTGTCCACAGCCAACGTGGACAAGCTAACCTTTTTTAAAATGAACCAGGCATGGATCCCACAAGACTTGTCTGTACCTTGTGCAGAATAAACATTTAGACCGGACTCACACAGCCATTCACATACTTGTTTTTTTGAATAGGCCTCAATACAAAAAAAAAAAACACATGTTGGCTACCTCCTCCTACTCCTCTACCACCGCCACTTCCACCTACACTGCCTAGTCAACCTCTAGGCTCCTACTCCACATCCACCCCCCTTCCCATTTTTTTTTATTTTAATTTATTTTCCCTATCCCCATTTTTTTTGTAGGGCACTTGCCCTACTCTTACCCCCATTTTACTTCCTTTTGCAGCCCTCTAGGGCTTTCCAGGACTTTGTTACAGCCATTTTTGTGCCTAAAAGTTCAGGTCCCCATTGATTTCAATGGGGTTCGGGGTCCGTGCGAACGTTCGGATTCTGTCCAGACCCGAACCCGGACTTTGTCCCGAAGTTCGGCTGGACCAGCAGAACCCGAACTTCCAGAGGTTCGCTCAACTCTAGTCGTTAGGAAATTAAATGTGAAAATTCTGCTCCTAGAATGCATGACAGTGCTCCCTGCATGTTGGACCTCTCTATGTGGTCAGGCTGTGAAAAAGTCTCACACATGTGGTATCGCCATACTCGGGGACAGTAGCAGAATGTATCTTGGGGTGTAATTGGAAGTATGCATATGCTGTGTGTGAGAAATAACTTGTTGTTTTGGCAATTTTGTGCAAAAAAAAAATAATGATTTCTTAATTATCCAAAGAATTGTGGGAAAAAAGTACAACTTCAAAAAACTCGCCATGCCTCTTGCTAAATACCTTGGAATGTCTACTTTTCAAAATGGGGTCATTTGGGTGGTATTTGTACTTTCCCGACATTTCAGGGCCTCAAGAAATGAGATCATCAGTGCATCAGGAGTGATCAATTTTCAATGATTTGCACCATAGTTTGTAGACTCTATAACTTTCACACAGACCAAATAATATACACTTATTTGGGTTATTTTTTACCAAAGATAGGTAGCAGTGTAGGTTTTGGCCAAAATTTATGGACAAAAATTACTAATTTGCAAAATTTTATCACAGAAACTAAAAAAAAAGTGTTTTTTTTTCAAAATTTTCACACTTTTTTAAATTATGTCGCAAAAAATAAAAAACCCAGAGGTTCTTAAATACTACCAAAAGAAAGCTCTATTTGTGTAAAAAAAATGATACAAATTTTGTTTGGATGCAGTGTAGCATGAGAGAGTAATTGAGATTCAAAGTGTGAGAGCGCTGAAAGCTGAAAATTGGTCTGGGCAGGAAGGGGGTATAAACGTCCGGTATTGAAGTGGTTAAAGAAAGGTCGGGATATAGTGTGCTGTCATAAAGATGCATCAGGAAAGGAAAATTATGGAAAGGTGAGTGAACAATTTTCCGTTTTCCTGAGTCATCATGGCAGCACACACTGGGAAATAACTTGCCAGTCGGTGGGGGCAAAAAAGTATTATTTATTAACATGCAATCGAAGAGTTGGCTTGAATAACCGTCTTTCCAAATTCCACAGTTGTTAAAGAGGAACTGCAGTCTGCTCACATAATTTGTAATAAAAACATCTTTGCTATTCTGAAGCTTCCCTCCAACCACTTTGCATATTATTATATATATACTGTGATTCTGTACTTGTCAAATATGCTGCAGAAATCTCCCACCACTATATCTGGCTGCATCCATTTTAACTGTGGGCAGCTTAAGCTGCTGCCTGTTCACTTCCTGGATTTACACAGACACAGAGGAACACCTCCAGCCCTGCAGCTTTCATTGGCCCTCTTATGACTCATCCCCCCTCCCTTCCTGGCAGAGAGCTGTGCATGATGTCAAACGCTGAGGCATTTTACCAGACAAGAAACAGGAAGTGGGCTGTATAAGGTATTTACTGGCAGAAAAAAAATGTTTTACTATCCAAAGTTAAAAAAACAAGGGCAGAGTATTTAAGAGATGGAAAGATGAAAAAATGACTTAAGTTCTGCTTTAATTGAGCAAAATCCACTTTATAGTGTGACATAAACGTATTTCTGGATTACCAGGTAGCTGCTTTGCATATCGTCTCCGGGGATACTCTACATTATGCTGCCTAAGAGGTTGCCACTGCCCCAGTTGTGTGAGCCTTAATGCCCTCGGGTACTGGAAGCTATTGAGTTGAATATGCTTTTCTGATGGACTTGACTAGCCATGATGTGATCGTACATGTTTTTGCCATCTGTCCTTTTCTGTTCCCATGAGGGATCACCAGTAGGTTGTCCGTTTTTCTAAAGGAACTTGTAGCCTCAAGATCAGCGCTAATAGAAGATTTGACATCTAAGGAATGTGGTTCACCTTAATCGTTATTAAAAGTTGGAAGGCTTATATCTTGGTTAAAGTGAAATGACGTTGCCACCTTTGGAACAAAGCGGTCTGATGGTCTTAGGACCACTCTGTCTGGGTGAAAACCCAAGTAGGGTTCCGTTATCATCAATGTTTGGATTTCTGAAACTCTTTTTGCTGAGGTAATGGTGATGAGGAAGGATACTTTTAGTGTTAAGAGTCCCATAATGAGATTGAATCAGCAGGATGAAAAGTAGAACTTTCAAGTGCATCTAGAACTACTGAGAGATCCCATGATCCAATGTTGGTTTTCTTGGAGGTCTAAACTTTAAGCATGCCTTCATGAATTGAATCAGAGGATGCAAGGCCAATTTGATGTCTGTTTTGGCAGATAAGGTGGAAATTTGCACCTTTACGGTACTTGAGCTTAGACCCTTTTTTATTTTGTTCCAAATAAATTTTATTTAGATATAGTCAGAAGTGTACAGAAACTGAAATATGGGACAATGTTAGGTGAACACTATAACATCGAAATTGACAAAGCAGGTATACATCTTTATTCTTGAAGACAGAACAGACATTTGTGTATTTGTAAAGTATAAATTCCAAAAAGGACCTTAGAGTCTCTTCGGGTATCAACGTGTGTCGGAGGAATGGTTGCTGGTGGTAATACAGAACTGCTTCGTCCGAGATCGTATAATTGTGTTACCCCGGAGGCCCCCCCCCCACACCTCCAGACCACCCGACCACCCCACATGGGAACTTGCGGTCAGGTAGGGGCCCAGGGGTAAGGCCCCCCGGGTCAACCCCGAAGTTCCTCTTGAAAAATTTTCCATAACAAAAAGCTTAAATGATGTAAGAAGATACAGCAAGTAACAATAGAACAAAGGCAGAGAGGACATTAGTGAAGCCAGAAACCTGGTTCTCACACATCCAATGAATTCCCGGCGGTGAGTGTCCTGAGTGTTAGGCTTGTCCACCGTCAGGCACCATCCGAGAAAGCAATGGGTATGTACCTCTTGTGTTCACTTTGGAAGGAGGGGCAGGTTAGACATTCCACTAGTCATCCCCCAACGTGGGGGAGCTGTGTTATGACATCAGAATGTGCACTAGACAACCCATGGGAGGTCTCCAGGAATATTTGGAGAAGCTGAACGTCTAGGTGTATCTGGTGTCTCATGGTAAGAAGGGTTGGGTGCTAGTTTGGTTGGGGGTTTTAGGGGAAGTGTATTCCTCAGAAGTTTTAAACAAGTGCCAACAGGCCCAAGTGGTTCGGAACTTATGGGGGGTGTCGTTGGCTTGATGTAATAGGTCCTCCATTTCTTCAATTTTGCAGATTTTTTTAAAACAGTCCTGTGTGGAAGGTGGACTGGGAGATAGCCAAAGAGTGGGAATAGTCAGTTTGGCTGCATTAAGCAAGTGGAGCGTGAAGGATTTGTTGTAGTGTTTTTGTGGGATTGAGGCATGGTGGAGGAGCATTTGTGCGGGTGAGAAATCGATCGAGTAAGAGGTGATGGAAGTTGTCAGGCGGTGCACTTTGGACCAGAAGGGAATGATTTTGGGGCAGGACCACCATATGTGTAGGAAGGAACCAATGTCTTTAGTGCAACGCCAGCATATCGGGGGGACGGCGGGATTGATTTTGTGTAATCGTTGGGGTGTTTTATACTATTTTGAAAGGATTTTAAACCCGTTCTCTTGGGCAGAGACGTTGACTGAGCCCTTGTGAATATGTGTACAGATGGATTCCCACTCATTGGCAGTTAGGTCGATGTGAAGCTCTCTCTCCCAGGACCTGATGTGGGCATTATTTTGAATGTCGATGTGAGCAAACAGGATTGAGTATAGCTCAGAGATTAAATGTCTCTGAGGTGAGGACCGCGAGTAGAGCTCTTCGAAGGTCGTGCGCGGCCTGGTGAAATTTGCTCTGTGTCTAGGGTCATTTAGGAAATGATGTAGCTGTCGATAAGTCCAGAAATGAGAGGTGTTGTTAGCTGTCGCCTCTAGGAACTTATCATAGGGTAAGAACGTGTTGCTCGAAAAGAAGAATTCTGCTCGCAAGTCATGATCGGAATTGATCTCTGGTAGTAGGTGAGTGTTCAGACCCGGGGGGAAAGCAGGATTGAAAGAGACGGGGGTGAGAGGGCCGGGAGAGGAGGAGATTTTATAGAGTTTCCGACATCGTTTTAGCATTGCGAGTGTGGAGTGGATCAGGGGGTGGTGCGGACTAGACCCTTTTTTAAACCTGACTGCAAAAATTCTAAGATTTGCGGGACTTCCGGAGATAATGGATTCCAATTTTTTTGTTGAGCAGCAGAGGAAAATCTTTCCCATATCCTTCCATAGTTTGTGTTAGTGGCACATTTCCTAGCTTGTAACATTGTTGATATTACTTCTTGAGAGCAACCTTGTTCTAGAATCCATCAAGTGCAGTTTTTCCAGAGCTGAATAAAGGAATTGGCCTTGAGAAAGTAGGTTTGTGTCACAGGAAGTGACAGTGGGTCCTCCAAGCTCAGTTGTAGCAAGGTCGCAAACCATGGTCTCCTCGGCCAAAACGATATTATCGCAATCACTGAGGATGATGACCTCCTGAGCCTGAACAGAAATCTCGCAATTAGTGGTGTCGGTGGAAAAATGTGTCCTAGCTGGCAGTTCCAAGGATGGTGAAGGCAGTCTACTCCCTTGGCTGATGGATAAAAGGCTCTGGACAGGAATCTCTGACATTTGGTATTCGCAGGTGTTGCTGCTAGTTTCGGTCAGTTGAGAGAAGACTTGATGATTCAGAGACCATTCGTTGCTCGACAAGAACTCCCTGCTCAGGCAGTTGGTCAAATGGTTCTGTGCCACCGGTACATAAATAGCTTTCAAATACATTAGATGTAATTGGGCCCATTACAAGATAGGGCGAATCTCCTTCAGCAGTGTGCGGCTCCTAGTACTTCCTTGTCACTGGATGTAAGCTACCGCCACGTTGTTGTCCATCTGTATTAGGACATTCTTCCCTTCAAAGGCCAGGAAAGCCTGGAAGGCTGCTCTGAGTTCCAGTATATTTGAGACCATCCCTTGCACATGGAACTGCCACTGCCTCTGAGCTGCTTGATCCTGGTAGTGAGCTCCCCATCCCTCCTGGCTGGCGTCTGATGTGACTACCACCAGATCTGGAGGAATTATCGATCCGTGCCTCTTGAGGTTGCGAACATGCATCCACCACAATACTGGTTGCTTTACTTACCTGCGGATAAAGATCGACTGAAGCATCAATGCTCCATCCCACTGCGTCAGAAAGGAGTTTTCCAACACTCTCATGTGTCATTGAGCCCACTGGATCATTGGGAAAGTAGCGGATATGGACCCCAGGATGCTCATACAAACTCTGGGTGGCAGAGAAATTGCTGTCAGTAACTTATTTACTTTTTGAATTAGATGAATTACCTTCTCTTGAGGAAGTTGCACTATATTCGCCATGGTATTCAGTTCTGCCCCCAAAAAGATCATACTTTGCGTGAGCTGAAGGTTGCACTTTTTCAAATTGATTATCCAGCCAAAATCTTGAAGTGTCATGACCAATATTCTTCAATGATGAAGCAAAGTTTCCTGACTGTCTGCTAGAAGCAGGACATCGTCCAGATAATGATGTATCCTCAATCCTTTCTCTCTCAGGAATGCGACCACAGGCAAAAGAACTTTGGTAAAGGTTCTGGGGGCAGTAGAAATCCCGAATGATAAGCTCTGAAACTGGAAGTGCTGGTGATTCACTGAGAAACGGAGAAACTTCTGAAAGGCAGGGAATGGGAAGGTGTAGATAAGCGTCCGATAAATCTACATATAGCATCCAATCTTCTACGTTTTTTTTGCTAGGAGTATTAACTGGAGACTTTCCATTTTGAAGGATTCGATCTGGATTCTTTTGTTGATATTTTTTAAATCCAGAACTGGACGCAGATCCCCCATTTTCTTCTTCACCAGGAACAATGTGGAGTAGAAGCCTCTCCCTCTTTGAGGTGTTGGAACTTCCAGAATCGTGCCCTTCTTAGTTCCATTACATACTTGAGTGAAAACTTCCTTTTTTCTGGTGACGATGGGAGTCTGGTTTAACTCCTGTTACTTTTGAAATGGCCAAATTGAGCTTAGACTTGTATAGGTTAGACCCATCGTATGGAATCTTGCACCAGTTAGTTTTGGAAGCGGCGTCTGCTACCCACGGTTTTAGCCACAAGGCTCTTCTCGCCATAAAAGAAGATAGCATTGCCCTGGCAGAAGATCTGGTGATGTCCACTGATGCTTCAGCCACAAAGTCTCCTGCCAGCTTAAGCTCTTGAAGAGAGGTAATGATCTTTACCTGGTCTGTTCCCTCATGTAGAGATTTTTCTATGTCAGAAGTCCATCCGGAAATGCCACTGCGGCAATTGTTGGTCTGCAAGCGCCACCTGGCGTAGAGTATGCTCTTTTCAAATCCAGATCAATCTTCCGGTCAAGCACATCTCCAAAGGTTACCACATCCTCGATAGGTAAGGTCACATCTCTTACCAGTTGTATTAAGGAGGCATCAACATCTGGTGCATAGATTAGTGGGTTCACATTAGGTTCCTTTAAAAGATATCATTTTGCTAGCCTATTATTAAGGCTGGCTTTTTTGTCTGGTCTTTCCCAGTCGTCTTTAATGAGGTCTTCTAACTCATCTATGAAAGGAAAGAACTCCAGCTCCTTTTTTAGGTTTGGGAAGTTTTTTCAGATTTTCCGTGGTACTTCTTTAACCTCTTCCCAACCTATTGCTTTCTTTACCGATCTAGCAAAAGGTTTGACTAGTGTAAAATTAAATCCTGTTGAGATTTCTAGATCCTCATTATCTGATGATGATTCTGGGTCCAGAGGAGCATAAGGGACTGAGGAGGATGTACTTGGAGCTGCCCTGTCTGTCTCGGGTGCTGATGCTTCCAGGATAGACTCCCGCACTGACTCCCTAATGAGGTCTGTTACCTCTCTGGCGTCCAATTCCTTTTCCTTTGTTGCTTCATTGAAGCATGTATGACAAGCTAGTTTTTCTGGCAAAGTTGGAGCTCCGCACACCCAGCAAGCATTTGCTGCAGGGCGGGTGTGGTGACTCCTTGTGCAATGAGGTGAAGGTGACCTCCTGCGATGTGAGTAGCGATGAAGGGACGAAGATCTAGACCGACTTCTCCTTGATTGTCTATGGCTAGATGCATGACTTGAGCATTCCTTATGTCTGGAGTTTGAGAATCTTGATCTGGTAGGGCTGTCCAAAAATTGCAGCGTTAGTGTTCATGCTCTCTTTTTTTCTCTTCACTGCTTACCAAAACATGGACGAAAACCTCTTACCTTACAGGTTGAGGGTGGTCTGCTTGAGCAGTGGCCTCCATGAGCAGTGGAACAAGAAAGAAAGAGCCTCCACCTAGAATAGTGAAATAATCAAACTCCATTATGCTAACGGAATATATACAGTATCTCACAAAAGTGAGTATACCCCTCACATTTTTGTAAATATTTTATTATATGCAATTTCGGCTCAATTAGCCATTTTCCCTACCTGGCGTCATGTGACTCTTCAGTGTTACAAGGTCTCAGGTGTTAATGGGGAGCAGTTGTGTTACATTTGGTGTTATCGCTCTCACTCTTTCATACTGGTCACTGGATGTTCAACATGGCAAAGAACTGGCCTAGGCTATAAGAAGATTGCCAAGACCCTGAAACTGAGCTGCAGCATGGTGGGCAAGACCATACAGCAGTTTAACGGGACAGGTTCCACTAAGAACAGGCCAAAGAAGTTGAGTGTACATGCTCAGCGTCATATCCAGAGGTTGTCTTTGGGAAATAGACGTATGAGTGCTGCCAGCATTGCTGCAGAGGTTGAAGAGGTGGGGGGTCAGCCTGTCAGTGCTCAGACCATACACCGCACACTGCATCAAATTGGTCCCAGAAGGAAGCCTCTTCTAAAGATGATGCACAAGAAAGCCCGCAAACAGTTTGCTGAAGACAAGCAGACTAAGGACATGGATTACTGGAACCATGTCCTGTGGTCTGATGAGACCAAGATAAACGTATTTGGTTCAGATGGTGTCAAGTGTGTGTGGCGGTAACTAGGTGAGGAGTACAAAGACAAGTATGTCTTGTCTACAGTCAAGCATGGTGGTGGGAGTGTCATGGTCAAGGGCTGCATGAGTGCTGTCGGCACTGGGGAGCAGTTCATTGAGGGAACCATGAATGCCAACATGTACTGTGACATACTGAAGCAATGCATGATCCCCCTCCCTTCGGAGACTGGGCTGCAGGGCAGTATTCCAACATGATAACAACCCAAAACACTCCTCCAAGATGACCACTGCCTTGCTAAATGGAAGGTGGAGGAGCACAAGGTCTCTAACATCCAATAGTTCCATGATGTCATCATGGAGGAGTGGAAGAGGTCTGCAGTGACAACCTGTGTAGCTCTGGTGAACTCCATGCCCATGTTCCAGTAATCCATGTCCTTAGTCTGCTTGTCTTTAGCAAACTGTTTGCAGGCTTTCTTGTGCATCATCTTTAGAAGAGGCCAGCCATGCAGACCAATATGATGCAGTGTGTGGTGTTTGGTCTGAGCACTGACAGGCTGACCACCCACCCCTTCAACCTCTGCAGCAATGTTGGCAGCACTCATATGTCTATTTCCCAAAGACAACTTCTGGATATGACGCTGAGCACATGCACTCAGCTTCTTTGGTCGATCATGGTGAGGGCTGTTCTGACTGGAACCTGTCCTGTTAAACCGCTGTATGGTCTTGGCCACAGTGCTGCAGCTCAGTTTCAGGGTCTTGACAATATTCTTATAGCCTAGGCCATCTTTATGTAGAGCAACCATTCTTTTTTCAGATCATCAGAGAGTTCTTTGCCATGAGGTGCCATATTGAACTTCCAGTGACCAGTATGAGAAAGTGAGAGTGATAACACCAAATTTAACACACCTGCTCCCCATTCACACCTGGGACCTTGTAACATTAACGAGTCACATGACACCGGGGAGGGAAAATGGCTAATTGGACCCAATTTGGACATTTTCACTTAGGGGTGTACTCACTTTTGTTGCCAGCGGTTTAGGCATTAATGGCTGTGTGTTGAGTTATTTTGAGGGGACAGCAAATTTACACTGTTATACAAGCTGTACGCTCACTACTTTACATTGTAGCAAAGTGTCATTTCTCCAGTGTTGTCACATGAACAGATATAATAAAATATTTACAAAAATGTGAGGGGTGTACTCACTTTTGTGAGATACTGTATATATATACATATATAAATACACATACACACAACCAGTAGGTAGACAGTGAGCCCCTGTAAGTGCAGGATTACCTTGAGGAAGAAAGACAGGCTAATGAGCAGCAGAAACACCTCCTGAAAAAACACCAGCTTTATACTGACAGAACGCTGGTCTTTTTAAATCGCCGCTGTCGCCACAGCGTAAGTGATGTCACTGCACATGAGTGGATGAAGTGGATCACCAGCACCCCGTGCCATCTTAGAAAGGGACAAAGATGGTTATTTGTGACATCACGGCGGCGAAAGATTCGGCCGCCATCTTAGAATTGGTCTGGCTGCCTTTGGGACTACAAGGCTCAAGAGGAGGAGAAATGAGAGAAAACAACACCTGTGTTAGAAAGAAAGGAAGGATTGGAGGCCACTGCAATATTCTAAGCTTATAATATGTGTACTCTGTGCTAAATATAATGAAAATAAATAAACATCAATGATGCCGCTGCTTCAATCAATCAATAAATGCTGAAATAAGGTGAAAAAATCAATTGGTAAAATGCCAAAAAATTATTCACAGCAGCGCGTACACTCAAACGTGCTCAATGTAAAAGGTTAGTTGATTAATTGTTCATAAATAAACAGTGCAAAAGCATCGAAACAAAATGTATATTTCCATATATCATAAAGAAAGTCCATAATCCATAGTGCCAAAAGAAAAAAGTGTATCCAGAATCCACACCCATTTTTCTTCTTCCACCACTGTGTTCATAGGTGTGCACAGCCTATTAAATTAAGCACAAACACACATGAGGGTGTGTGTATATATGTCAGAAGGGCAGAGATCGGTGTCAGTAGTTTATTTTTATTTTATTTTTTTATTTTTTTTTTACAATTTTGTTTTTTTTATAATTTTTTACAATATTATATTTTATTTATTTTTTTACAATTTTATTTAGGAGCCCTGCTGAGGGGGTTTGGTGAAATATCAGGGGTCTAAACAGACCTCTGATGTCTCACTTTTGGGGCAGAGAAAGGGACTGAGGACAGGGATTCCCCCATCCCTTTCTCTGCAGCAGGGGGAGTCTGCACAGTACACGGTGATTAGGGTGTGCCCAGGCACACCTGCCACCCTATGTGTGCACGCATATGACTGTGATAATGTGCAAGAAACACCCTCATGGACAGAGGCTCACCAGAAGCTAGATATTAATCAGCATATCAGGTAGTCATCTCTTTTCTTATGGTCAGCAGATGTTAACTCCAACCTCAGATTTCCATGCTATAGTCACCAATTCACATACGGAGATAAAAGCACATGGAGCCTCTCATAGTGTAAAATTATTTAACACACAACCTTTATTCTAAAGGTAATGCTCTTACATCAATAAAAACAATGATCGCCCATGTACAATACTGGCTGTGCATTACCCTGCTGCGGTCAGTTCTCTCCACCACCGCATTGCCTGATGAATCGCCTGGTACACATCCGGCCAGATTCCGAGTTGCCGTGGTGCCACGGCACAGCAACTCAGCTTAAATCGGTTGTATACCCAACTAAATAAAAAAACCTGTAAGGCAAAGGCATAATGAGCTTGTATGCACCGCATCACAACGAAGATCCGACCGGGCACTGACATCTTCCCTGGGGCATTTCTTCCGCGCACCCGCAGGAGCTTTTTTTCCTTCAGACTTTCCGGCAAGGTCCGGCGCTATGCTCTGGGCCTTCTCCGGAACATCATGGCGCATGCACTGTGATGTCAGCGTCTGTTTGCAGGGGGAATATTTCCTAAACTGTACAGGTTTAGGAGATATTCATTTTACCTACAGGTAAGCCTTATTATAGGCTTACCTGTAGGTAAAAATTACCAAAATGGGTATACAACCGCTTTCAGTATCAGCTCCTCTACAAATGATGGATAGTGTGTCAATACTATTCAATAACCACGCCCATGAATGGCGGGAGACGTAACACACCAACTGTGCTGTTAACCCATAATATGCTTAAACCTCCATTGTCCATGTGTGCCATTAACCCTTTAGATGGTCAACACAGAGTAGGTGATGAATACATGAAAACACGATCACCACCCAGACATCAATGTGTGGCAATACTGGATCCCTTACAAACACAGGACCAACTAAAGCATATTAAACTAATAAACAAGGCAGAGGATCATGATCTAAATCAGACAATCCTCCAAACACACACCAAATCATTAAAAAACCCGTTCCATTAAAAAACATAGTTTTTAAACGGGCAGCTCATGACTCAACTACCTTCCCACAAAAAAATGTATTTAATATTTAAATTTTAAAAAAGGTAAAAAAAAACAATCCAATCATTATATTTGGGGAGTGTGGGAGATTAGCTTGCGGGGATCAACTTTCCAGAGGAAAAATAGTCAGCGTGTAGGCAACTTTCCTTAAAATCTGGTGGCTTTCCAAGTTTATTGATAAATACGTTTGCAGGTTAAAAAACAAAACAAAACAGAAAATAAGTCCTTGCTGCCCATTGCTAAACTAAACAGCATAGTTCCCTCACTATGCGGTGTGGGGCTGGCCCCCAACACCCACAAAACATAAACAGAATGCAAACCTTGGTTTCAAGTCCAAAGCAGCACACAGAGCTCCCTCAGATCCCTCTCTGAGGTTCAGGCCAGAGCTAGAGTGTGATCTCTTCCTGGTAATTTAAACCACCTGCTGGTGGACTCCAGTGGACCACAAACTCCGGACTGGGACCAGCCCGCCATGGTGGCTAGTAAAATCTGGACTGGACACTGTTTAATCCAGTCCACATAAATGCATACGAGGCGACATGTAGCGTCCGTCTAACACTTCGCCTCGCATATTGTCACAGGAGAAATACCCAAGCTTTACAATATAATTAAACAATCAGTAAATAATCAAATATCAATAAATTCATATTAACAAATGTTAATATTAATAATTGAATATACTATTTTTTTTTAAATTGCAATAAAAATTAAAATAAACTAAAAACAGAGAGAACTCTACTCCAGGAAACAGATATTAAATTAATACTACTAATTAATAAAAAAGAACCTATTTATTACATATGAAGGCCAAATAAAATCTACTTTAATAGTCACTAATATAACAATTGAGATCCAGCTCAATGTTTTACCCACCCGGACTCATTGTACGTAAAAAATAAATCCAACGGGTTTCTTTTTTAGAAAGCTCCCCAACTCTATTGGACCCCCTCCAATTAGGTAAAATTTTCCCTACACCCCAAAATTGGAGCGTTGAGGGATCCCTAGCTTGGAAATGCCTATAATGTGCCGACACACTATGATACCATACTTGTAGCCTTTCATGATAGTAGTCACATGCTCCCTAATTCTTACTTGTAAAGCTCTTTTTGTCCGGCCTATATACATAGACCGCAGGGGCAGACTAACGCATAGACAACGTGTGTAGTGTCACTTGTAATAAAATTATTGATCTCATATTCCTTCCCAGTGTTAGTTGAAAAGAAAGATGCACGCAATCTCCTAATATTCCCTGTATGCTTATAGGCTTTGCATTTACCACATGCTAGAAATCCTTTACTATTCGGCCAAAAGGTGGATCTGGATGGAGGGTCCAAGATTATATGAACTATGTTATGTCCAAAATTGGGGGCCTTTCTGTATAGGAAACTGGGCTTCCTGGGTAACACCATTCCCAAGGTCCTGTCCATCAATAAAATATGCCAGTGTTTACAGAAAACTTCTTCAACTTTTCGATACTGGCAATGGAAGTCCGAAATAAAGCTCCATTGCTTACTATAATCAACCACTCTTGGTTCCTCATTATTTAAAATGCTTTCCCTTGAGATATTCTGCATCCTTTGGCTTTCCCCATGCAACTGCACCTCAGAATAACCTTTCTGGATACATTCTTGTTTAATAATCTCTGATTGTTCCAAAAAATGGGCATCTGAAGTGCAGTTCCTCCTGATGTGAGTGAGTTGTCCCCTTGGTATATTCTTAAGCCAGGATGGGTGATGTCCACTTTTGATAGACAAATAACTGTTTCTATCAGTTGGCTTAAAATAAACCTTGGTGGCAAGGACATCAGCTAACCTGAAAATCATGAGATCGAGAAAATGTATCTCTCTTTTACTACACTGGTACTCCAGCATGATGTTGTTATGATTATCATTCAAATGTCGCATAAACTGATGAAGAGCTTCTTCGGGTCCCTCCCAGATAAAAAACAGGTCATCCATGAACCTCCGGTAAAAGCATAACTCTGATCTAGATTGTCCAAACCCAAGTCTATCTTCCCATTCCACCATAAAATGTTGGCAAGACTAAGGGTGAATTTAGCCCCTATCGCCACTCCATTCTGCTGGCTATAGAATGAGTTTTGAAACCAAAAATAATTAAGGCTTAAACAGAAATCCAAAGATTTCTGAAGGAAGATCTGTTCCATTCGCATGTCTTGTCATTTACTAAATGCCCAGTTGAGTGCCAACAGGGCATCTTCATATGTAATGTTCGTGTACAATGACGCCACGTCCGCTGTCACTAAAAATGTGGGACTATCATTCTGTGATTTAATCTCCTTAATTGCCATCAATAGATCCTTTGTGTCTTTCAGATATGCTCGAGTTGCTACAACACTTGGCTGTAAAAACTTGTCCAAATGCTCCCTTAATCTGGCTGTGACTGACCCAATACCGTGGACAATAGGTCTGGGAGAGGGACAGCTAGCATTCTTGTGGACTTTTGGAAGCGTATAGATGATGGGGATCCTACAAGAACTTGGACCTAAATACCGTTGCTCTTTCTTATTAAAGAGGAAGTAAACCCTAATGGGGTTTCCTTCCTCTATATTCCCCTGCAAAGTAAAAGCATAATGGGCTACTATGCATTGCATAGTAGCCCATTATGTGTCTCTTACCTGCAAACAAAGCTTGCGATGTCTTCTGTGCAGGCAGCGTCCATCTTCAGCCCCTCTTCCTTTCTGGGCCACGACTGGCCGGAGTCGCGTGACGTCACTCCCGCTCATGCACGCGGGAGCCACCAGTCACAGCACGAACGAAGTGAAGAAATGGCGCAGCGGGCCGTTTCTTCACTGCGCATGTGCCAAATGACATCAGCAATGCGGGTACACTGTATATCTCCTAAACCATGCAGGTTTAGGAGATATGCGGGGAACCTACAGGTAAGCCTTATTATATGCTTACCTGTAGGTTAAAGTGGTTGTCATGGGTTGACAACCACTTTAAGTACTTGTGTTCTTCGACCAAATAATTAATAATTTAAATTGTTCTTTATAGGGTATTGTGGGATCCTTTCATAGCCTTCTATATGTTTCTTCATCAGAGAGCATTTCTGCCATCTTGTCAGGATAAAATTGCCTATCCAGGATCACCACTCCCCCCTTTATCAATTGGTCTCACTGTGATATTCTTACGTGCCTCCAATATTTCTATCCCCTCCCTGATATGTCTAGGGTTTACCCCTTTCTTAGCTTGAATGCATTCCTAATAGTGCAATACTAAATTCTTGAATACCTCCATACAATGGTTATTAGACACTGGCGGATTCCATAGGGATTTGCTCCTCAATCCACTATTCCACTCCTACATTAGTCATGGTGTTTTTATTACCAATTGAAAGTCAGAAAGTTCCACTTGACTCAAATTAAAAATCCCTTGATCGGTTAATCCCTTCTGCGTTTTTTTGAGTTGGAGCCTTCTACTTGCTCTATAACCTCTCTGTCTCCTTCCCTTTCTACCAGACCTCCTCTATCTCCCTGATGACTGTAATTGAAGGGTCTGTTTCTTCCTCTCCCACGTCCCTTTTCCCCCCTAAAAAATGGGATTCGTTAGTAGGGGGATAATCTCCATAATCTGCAAGTGGTTGATAATAGTTTCTAGTTGGAATAGGATAGGGTTGATGGGAATTCCCCATGCCCTCTAATAGAGTGCCCCCTCGGCTGTCCCCTCAGGGGTCTTCCCATTACCATTAATAGGGCTTTGAACATAACCTGTAGGATATTGACCCTGTGGTGGCCTTTTAGCCCCACTTTTTTTTGGGGTGATTATAGGTCTTTGTAGGGACTGATACTGAGTTTCTCTGTCCACCCGAATGCTCAGTGGCTGACTATCATAGAATTACCTGTCTCCAGCTTAATTTCTCCATCTTGTGGAACAACCGAGGGATTACTTTGCCACACATCTTTTTCTCAGTGTCTTTATCAATCTTATCCAATTTCTTTTTTAAAACCTTGTTGTATTTAATAGTGGAAGGTTTATTCTTAGTGGGCTCTATTTCCACCTGTAATCTTTTAATTTTCTCTTCTAAAAGTGCCATTTTTTCTGTTTCATTTTTAAAATCAAACCTTGTAATTCCCTCCCTGTCCTGTTAAAAAATTGTAACCAGTCATCTAGTGAATCCTGACCATTCAGGTCATCCTGGGGGGCTACTTCCCATCTTAAACCTCGGCTGATAATATCTTCCTTTACATACATCTCCAAAGTAGATATATCCCACCAGGTTCTAATTTGTTTCTCTAATGCATAAGATAATGCATAAGCGTAGAGGTATAATCATCCTCCACCTGTGGTTTTGAAGTAGCAACAAAAATAGATTTTAAATGTACCTGCCTGGAACTAAGATACTGTATAGCATCCATAGCTGCAGTGTGAATCACTTTAATCTAAGTGTTCCAAAAAAGTGTACTAAATCAATATTATGTGCAAAGCACCTCGCTAAATATAATGAAAATAAATAAACATCAATGATACTGCTGCTTCAATATCAATAAATTGTGAAAAAATCAATGGGTAAAAAAACAAAAACAATCAACAGCAGCACATACACTCAAACGTGCTCATTGTAAAAGATTTGTTGATTAATTGTTCATAAATAAACAGTGCAAAAGCATCGAAACAAAACTTATATTTCCATAGATCATAAAGAAAGTCCATAATCCATAGTGCCAAAAGAAAAAGAGCGTATCCAGAATCAACACCCATTTGTCTTCCTCCACCACTGTGATAAAGAAACTAGATATTAATCAGCATATCAGGTAGTCATCTCTTATCTTACGGTCAGCAGATGTTAACTTCAACCTCAGATTTCCATGATGTAGTCATGGAGATTGGAGCGGTTACAATTTTTTAACAGGACATGGAGAGAATTACAAGGTTTGATTTTAAAAAGGAAACAGAAAAAAATGACACTTTTAGAAGAGAAAATTAAAAGATTACAGATGGAATTAGAACCCATTAAGAATAAACCTTCCACTATTGAATACAACGAGTTTTTAAAAAAGAATTTGGATAATATTGATAAAGACAGTTTAAAAAACTCGGTAGGGATCTAGCTGATTTTAGGACCAATTAAATTTATGTGTGTCATAGTAATCCCTCGGTTGTTTCACAAGATGGAGAAATTAACCTGGAGACAGGTAATTCTTTTATAGAGTTGACCACTGAGCATTCTGATGGACAGAGAAACTCAGTATCAGTCCCTAAAAAGACCTATAATCACCCCCAAAAAAGTGGGGCTAATAGGTCACCACAGGGTCAATATTCTACCACTCCAAGTCGTATGGAAACTATTATCAACCACTTGTAGATTATGGAGATTATCCCCCTACTAACGAATCCCATTTTTTAGGGAAGGGAATGAGACGTGGGAGGGGAAGAAACAGACCCTTCAATTACAGTCATCAGGGAGACAGAGGAGGTCCGGTGGAAATGGGAGGAGAAAGAGAGGCTGTAGAGCAGGTAGAAGGCTCCAACTCAAAAAAACGCAGAAGAGATTAACTGATCAAGGGATTTTTAATTTGAGTTAAGTGGAACTTTCTGAAAAGGAAAACCATATACTCAATTTAGGTTTGAAATGTGTCCCAAAGAGACCCATTAATAAGTTTAATACTTATACAGACACTTATAAATTCATTAGAAAAATTAATCTAAAGAAATATTTCTTGAATAATCCTATCACTTCAATTAGTAATAAAAGTATCACGACTAATGTAGGTGTGGATAGTGAATTGAGGAACAAATCCCTATAGAATCCGCCAGTGTCTAATAACCATTTTGTGGAGATATTCAAGAATTTAGTATTGCAGGATTTGGAATGCATTCAAACTCAGAAAGGGGTAAACCCTAAACATATCAGGGATGGGATAGAAACATTGGAGGCACGTAAGAATATCATAGTGAGACCAGCTGATAAAGGGGGGGGGGGGCAGTGGTGATCCTGGATATACAATTTTATCTCAACCAGATGGCAGAAATGCTCTCTGATGAAGAAACATATAGAAGGCTATTAAAGGATCCCAAAATACCCTATAAAGAACAACTTAAATTATTAATAGATTATGGTCGGAGAACACGAGTACTTAATAAGAAAGAGCAATGGTATTTAGTCGCAAATTGTTGTAAGATCCCCATCATCTATACACTTCCAAAAGTCCACAAGAATGCTAGCTGTCCCCCTCCCAGACCTATTGTCAATGGTATTGGGTCAGTCACAGCCAGATTAGGGGAGTACTTGGACACATTTTTATAGCCAAGTGTTCTAGCAACTCAAGCGTATCTGAAAGATACAAAGGATCTATTGATGGCAATTAAGGAGATTAAATTACAGAATGATTGTCACACATTTTTAGTGACAGCAGATGTCGTTTCATTGTACATGAACATTACACATGAAGATGCCCTGTTGGCACTCAACTGGGCATTTAGTAAATGACAAGACATGCCAATGGAACAGAAGATCTTCCTTCAGAAATCTTTAGATTTCTGTTTAACCACTTACCAACCGGGGCCCTTTTTTACATTTGTTGGTTACAAGTTAAAAACATTTTTTTTGCTAGAAAATTACTTAGAACCCTCAAACATTCTATATATTTTTTCCAACATCCTCGAAAATAAAATGGTGATTGTTGCAATACTTTTTGTCACACGGTATTTGCGCAGCGGTCTTACAAGCGCGATTTTTTTGGATACATTTCACTTTTTGAGTTAAAAAAATAACACAACAGTAAATTAGCCCAATTTTTTTGTGTATATTGTGAAAGAGGATGTTACGCTGCATAAATAGATACCATACATGTTATTGTTGAAAATTGCGCGCACTTGCGGAATGGCGACAAAGTCTGGTACTTAAAAATCTCCATAGGCGACGCTTTAAAAAATGTTAACGGTAACCAGGTTAGAGGTGCAGAGGAGATCTTTTGCTAGAATTATTGCTCACACTCTGGCGATCACGGCGATACCTCACATGTGTGGTTTGAACACTGTTTTCATGTGCGGGTGCAACTTACGTATGCGTTTTCTTTGCTGCGCGAGCTTGCAGGGACGGTGTCGGTTTAAATTTTTTTTTTAATTTTATTTATTTTTAACACTGTTCCTTTAAAAAAAAAATCTGATCACTTTTATTGCTATCACAAGGAATGTAAACATCCCTTGTGATAGTAATATGTGGTGACAGGTACACTTTATGGAGGGCTGGGGGGTCTAAAAGACCCCCCATCCCTCCTCTACACTACACAGTATTCAGAACACCAAAAACGGCGATTCTGAATGCTGTCATTTTTTTAAAACTGGCACCATTAGTCGCCGGGTAAACCGGAAGTGACGTCATGACGTCGCTTTCTGGAATTTGCCGATTCCAGCTTCTATCAGGTCTCCTCTGAGCCGGTGGATGTGCCGAATAGTAACTCTGGTCTCCCGGTGGGACGGGAGGTCGGAGAAGAGCGGCGGGAGGGGGTTGTCCCCTCCCAGCCCCGGGGATAACAATCGAGCAGCTCCCGAGCCGGATCGGTCATCATCCCTGGATAGCCGACCGTCCACTCTAAAAAATGGTACCGGGATATAGCCTGCAGCTGCAGGCTATATCCCGGTACAGCCACTCAAATGTAGCCACTGACTATTTACGGCGATGGGGAAGGGAGTGGTTAAGCCATAATTATTTTCGGTTTCAAAACTCATTCTATAGCCAGCGGAATGGAGTGTCGATGGGGGCTAAATTTGCCTCTAGTCTTGCCGACATTTTTATGGCAGAATGGGAAGATAGGTTTGTGTTTGGACAATCTCTTCGTTTACATCTTCATTTAACATTTGATAACGTGATAACATACCATTTGCTTCAGCA
>BLSH010408334.1:415299-432941 GCA_018402905.1 Glandirana rugosa
TACTGGGAAGTCCCCTTATCGTTGTGAGTCCCAGGGTCATCCAAGTCAGTGGTCAAAAAAGGTAACACCAAAATAACTCTCGTGAAGTAGTCGATTACGTCGTCGGAAAAGATCCCAGCGACCCAAAGAGAGGAAGTGGGTGAGGGACTGGAGCCGCCCTGTGAACCGTATTTTAACGAGGAAGTCCTTTCAGACCTATTACGTGAGCTGTCACTCCTGGACAAGTGGGAGGTCGGTCGTAGCCGTCCGGACGCTGTAAAACACTCGTATGTAGAACTTCCTCACGAGACTCATTGTCCTGTTCAGAGCTTTGACTTGTGATCTCAAAAAGGCTGCTGCATTAGCTGATGAAGTGCTCTCAATAAAACCACAATGGAAAAAACTGGTGACTGAACCTACTGGGACCCTGAGTGTTGCTATTCCCCTGAAGGGTCATGACACCCCTTTGACTACCACCCCCATATTGATGCCCCAACCCTCCGGGGTGGCTGAAACTTACCAATGCTATGGATGCGGACAACCTGGGCACCTTCAGGCTAGATGCCCACAGAATGTCTACCCTCCCCAGACCCAAACCTCTCACCTTGAGCACCATGTGTAGCTGGTGCCAGAAGGAATGAGCTACTCCCCCCCCCCCCCCCAAGTGAAAGGATGCCTCCAACATCCACTGACACCCCTCACGGAGTCTATGGGGTTTGTCCACTTATGCCAAGCTACCCAGAGAACAGACAGCAGCATTTGCAGGAGGTCTCCATAGATGGAAGAAAAGTCATTGGTTTCCTTGACACAGGCTCCTTTCTGAGGAAGAAGGCATGGCCTTCGAAACATATTAGCTGGTGCAGCTTTCACGTCCTTTCCATCACGGTCCAGGACCCTAGCCAAGATAGGTCCACCCGCCCCATGTTTGGGGCTTCATGCATGTTTTCATCGTATGTTTGTGAGTATATTTTAATCCTTCTTTTTGTGTTTCTTTCTGACCATCGCTGATCCCTGTGTGGTGAATCCAGCAGCGATTGAGAAGGGCCTCTGATTTTCTATCGAACTAGCAGGGGGCACCAGGAAACACATCCCAAAGGCTACAGTTCTCCTGAATTATGGGTTTGGGGAAAATTTTATATCTTGCCACAAGTTTCAGGGAAATTCCTTTTTTTTCCCACAAAGTTGTCACTAAATCATATATTGCTCAAACATGCCATGGGTATATGTGAAATTGCACCCCAAAATACATTCTGCTGCTTCTCCTGAGTACGGGGATACCCCATGTGTGAGACTTTTTGGGAGCCTATCCGCGTACAGGACCCCAAAAACCAACCACCGTCTTCAGGCTTTCTAAGGGCATAAAATGGTAATTTTACTCCTCACTACCTATCACGGTTTTGGAGGCCCTGAAATGTCAAGGTAGCACAAAAGCCCCCCAAATTACCCCATTTTGGAAATAAGACACCCCAAGCTATTTGCTAAGAGGCATGATGTGTATTTTGCAGCTCTCATTTGTTTTGGAAAATTAAGAAATTAACGGAAAATGTATTTTTTTTCTTCTTTTTTTCAAATTTCAAAACTTTGACAAAAAGGGAGACTTGCAAAATACTCAACATGCCTCTCAGCACATAGCTTGGAGTATCTATGTTCTAAAATGGGGTCATTTGGGGGGGGTTTGTGCTATCTGGGCATTCAATGGCGTCCGAAACCGTGATAGAGGATGAGGAGTAAAATCACCATTTTATGCCCTTAGACAGCATAAAGGCGGTGATTGGTTTTCGGGGTCCTGTACGCAGCTAGACCGCCAAAAAGTCTCACACATGTGGTATCTCCATATTCAGAAGAAGCAGCAGAATGTATTTTGGGGTCTAATTTCACATATACCCATGGCATGTTCGATCAACATATCATTTAGTGACAACTTTGTGAAAAAAAAAATTGTAATTTCCCCGAAATTTGTGGCAAAATATAAAATATTCAATGGACTCAACCATGCCTCTCAGCAAAGAGCTTGGGGTGTCTTCTTTCCAAAATGGGGTCATTTGGGTTTTTTTTTTTTTTTTTTTGCTATCTGAGCATTTCATGGCCTCCACAACTGAGATAGGTAGTGTGGGGTGAAGGCGTACGTTTTTGCTCTTAGAAATCCTGAAGGAGGTGATTGGTTTTCAGGGTCCCGTACGCGGATAGGCTCTCAAAAAGTCTCACACATGGGGTATCCCCGTACTCAGCAGAAGCAGCAGAATGTATATTGGGGTGTAATTCCACATATACCCATGGTATGTGTGAGCAATATATAATTTCAGTGACAACTTTGTTTAATTTTTTTTTGGTAATTTTTCAATCACTTGAACACAAAAAATAAAATATTCCATGGACTCAACATGCCTCTCAGCAAATAGCTTGGGGTGTCTACTTTCCAAAATGGGCTAATTTGGGGTTTTTTTTTGCTATCTGGGCATTTCATGGCCTTCGCAACTGTGATAGGTAGTGTGGGGTGAAGGCATACATTTTTGCCCTTAGAAATCCTGAAGGCGGTGATTGGTTATGGGGGTCCCGTACGCGGATAGGCTCCGCAAAAGTACGTTTCCTTGACCACTAGTTTCAGGATAAATACTCAGGAAATCAATGCACACCAAATCCATGGGACCTTGACTCTGGAAATGGCCCATTGGGGCAGCTCTGGAAGGCAAGGTCTTCTTCTGAATTCAGAGGAGACAGGAGTGACATTAGCACTGGACTTCTGTCCACATACATGACCAGTAGAACTGATCTCCAAATAACTATTGTTCTGTAAGGTCCCAAATATCCATGTTCATCATATAATGCATTGCCCCTCTGTTTCTTGGGAAGGAACAGTTGTGATCTTTCTTTGGGCTCATCCGAAGGGCCCCTTCGGTAGACCACCCTGTCCAGCAACTGTAAATGATCCCACTCTTTGTGGACTAGTTGAGCCTCCTTTGGAGAATCTGTAGTTAGTAAAAAGCTCTGGACAACCACTCTCCAAGGCTTTCAAAGTCAAACTGCAAAGAGGATCTTCTGCTTGGTCTTTCCACATGTCTTTCTTGGCAGAACCTTATTCCTCACCTAGGTTAAGTTACAATAGAGCTTTAGGATGCCATCGGTGGTGACTCGGACCCGGATCTGAACCTGCAACCTCTGCTGTGTCTAGCAGTATCTCTTCTTGCTGAGTCACCTGAGTCGCTGGTCAGCTCCTTGCCTGATTCATTAGACAACCTTGACTTGTGTCTTGTTTCTCTTTGAACATTTTGATTCTCTCATGAGCTTCCTATTTAAGCCATGCCCTTTCATTTCTTGTTTGCCAGATTATTGTGCTCTCTCCAGCCAACATCTCGATCTTGTCACTCCTGCTGCTATCTGTATCTTTGCTACCACTCATTACCGACCTTTGGCTTGTTCTATAAATACACTTCTGCTTGACCCTAACCTGACACATCTGTTACTGGACCCTGGCTTGCTCACCTCCTGGTGGGGTGATCCTGAGGACCACAACATGGTACTAGCATGCAGCAAAAACCATCTCCACCATCAAGAGCTCTGGTGAATACCAGTTAGTGCTTAGACCTCCCACCTCAGGTGAGCCTGCATCATCCGCCAGGGTCTCCTGCTTGTATACATATCCTGCTGGTTAATGGGAGCCTCTCTACTGTTATAGCTACTGGTCTCTGAACCTGACCCTTGACTGTGCTGCTCCGATGGCTTTGATCCATGTTGCCCCTCTGGCTCTGCACCAGATTCCATGAAACAAAACACCCTTTCTTATGAGTTTCTGAGTCATAGGGTCTTCCTGACAGAGCATCAGTGCCCCTATTCCTGACTCCAGGGCAGTATTTCAAATTGAAACAGAACCCAGACAGAACCCAGACATTAATGTCCCAAGGCATCCAGTTTGGTTTTAGTAAGAACATATGTGAGCAGGTTGTTGTTTGTCTTAACCTCAAATTCTGCCCCATACAATTACTCTTTCAGCTTATTCACGACAACCCAATTCAAAGCCAAAAACTCCAGCTTGTGGCTAGGATAGATTCTCTTAGACTGGATAAGGCATCTACTCAAATTAGCGACCGGTCTTAGACATCAGTCATGTTCTTGATACAACACACCACGTAGTGCTTCTCTGCTGGCTTCAACATGTAGCTCCTAGGGCTTGGCAGGGTCAGCATAGGTCAAAACTAGTGCAATGGTCAATCTCCATTTTACCTGAAGAAAGACCTGTTCACATTATTTGGACCATTCTTCTTCTATGGACTCTTTGGACTTTCTCTGCCCTTCTGCTGGATGAACTGTTTCTGAGATCTTTTGCACTCCTTCATCTTCTTCAGCCCACAGGAACTTGGTTAGTGATGGGACTATCTTTGCAAATTCCTCCATGAACATCCTGTAGTAGGAACAGGATCTCAGAAATTATCTCAACTCATTTCAAGACCTAGGCCAGGTAGTGATGGCTTTTAACTTTTTGGCATCAGTGGCCACTCCTCCAATGGAGACAACATGCCCAAAGTAGGTGACTGTTGGCTGATAGAACTGGAGCTTCTCAAGAGACAAATTCAACCTTTCTTCATAGAGTCACTTCAAAACTTTTTTCCAAAGTTCTTTTTTACTCCTAAGGCTCTTCTAAAGTCCGTCCAAAGTTGTCCAGGTACACCAACACTTCAATAAGGTTCATGTCACCAACAGTTTGCTCCATCAAACATTGGACTGTTGCAGGGACTCTTGTTAGACCTTGTGGCATCTAACTAAACTGCAATGAACCCACCGGGCAGATACAAGTGGTTTTCTCCCGATTGTCAGCGTGCATAGGGATCTGATGGTATCAGCTTTTTAGCTTCTCCATCCTGAACTGTTTGGCCCCCAACAGACATTGCAGAGCATCTTCTATTTGAGGAGTGCTGTACTGGTTTGGGGTGGTTATTTTGTTGAGGGCGGTCAATGCACAATTTTAGTGATTCATTTTTATTCCTCACCACCACAACGGGAGAAGCATAGGAACTTCTGGATTCCCATATTACTCCCATCCTCTTCCAACACCACAATCTGTTCCCTGGGGTCACTCAGATCTGATAATGGGATTTGCCGAGATCTTTCTGGGAATGGTTTGTCCTCTTGCAGATGAATGCGATGCTGAGCGCTCTTTGCACATGCCTCGTCAAATTCATTTTTGAGAACACTTTCCGCCAGTTTTAAGGTCGTTATTTTCAATTAGGCATCATCTCTTCTGTGGCTTCCCTCACCAAGTCATGTGGTGTGAGGGTTGTAGCTGGGTTCACTTGCCCTATCATCATTCAACCCCCAAGCTTTACTGGAGAATCAGTAATATTGCGTACACTGACAGGAACTTTCCCATGGATTCTCCATAGTGCCTTCATCAAAACTACTTCTGGGATCAATTCCAAACCTGTATCTTCACTCTATGGCTCATCCTCAAGAAAGCTGTAAGGATAGGGTTGACCTAAATTCTCGATAGCTTTACAAGGGGTGTATTCTGTGGTGTCTCTGTCTGTGTAGGTCTTGAAGAATTCTCCCCCAAAGGTACCGCAATCCAGTCGGACAGTCGGAAGTGATCATCTGGGACATCTGTGTCTTTAAAGTGGCTACTTCAGACTGGATCTCCACTGCACTTACAGTTCCTACCTCAGTAACAGATGCATTTGGTGAGCCAACAGCAGCTTTCTTGGCCTTATACAAACCCTCTTCTTCTCAAATAGTGTTAATCAATTTTTAGTAGGTTAACTGCTCATTCTGGTCTCTGATCTTAAGTTTCAACATTATGGGATTTAACAGAAGTGCCCCTTTAGGAGTCTGCGTAAAGAAAGCCTTACTCGCACTGCTTGGCTCCATGCCACCTTTCAGATTGATCTGGTGTAGAATCTTGTCCAGCTACATGGCATAGGCAGACAACTCCTCTCCCCCTAATTTTGATAGGTGTATGAAAACATGTAAACCAATTCACAGTTTTACACTCTCTTGTAAATCTTGCGCTAGATTTCTAGACACTCAGTAGCCATGAAACCTGGCTTGTCTCTTTTTAAGTTCTGGATGATGACAGAAACAAAAGTTTTCAGACTCTTGATTATCCTCTGTCTCTTAAATTGAGTCAGCAACTTCCAACTCTTCCACAGCCTGGGCCACTTAATGTTTCCAGGTCTCAAAATCTTCTTCCCTTGATGGCACTGGGACTTTCCCAGAATAAAACCTCAACTTGCGATACCCATTATTGGTGGATGCTACTAAGTTCTGAACTAGGGTTCCTATTAATGATCCCATATTGGTGAAGAATGAAGCAGAGGGAACCCTGAGGCTAGAGTAGGAGCAGACAAGAGAAAACAGGGTCCTGGGGGGAGGGGTAAATAGGGGGAGAGGCAGTTAGTCCTGAGATGCACACTTCAGCAGCACTTCAAGGAGACGGAAGCAGCTCTCTAATAGAAACAAAAAGGAACAACAGAAGGCGCTTCTAAGTGCAGTATTTACAGGTGCTTTATTGCCTCAAGGAGATAAAGACACTTACTAGAAACAGTAGGTGTAAAGTCATTGAGTCACAGCGGGGTCCAGGAGGTGTCCAGCGGGCTGTATCCATGTGAGGAGTCTCTGCTTTGGCTGCAGCGCTGATATGGAGGATCCCGGGCCAGCCAGCAGTGGAGAACCATGGGGGGTGGAAGCTGGAAGAGCAATCAGCGCTCTCTGAGACTATTCAACAAAGTTTTTTTATTTTTTTATTACTGAACTTCCCAACTACTTTAATGCCTCACCACAAACATTGGGTGTTCCCAGAATCACCAATCTATCCCTTTTGAGATGCTGGCAAGGAAAGGGACAGAAAGCAGGTGAAGTAGACACTGGTGAGGGAAACCACTAATAGCACCAATCTGCCCAGGAGTAATTAACCACTATTAGGGAAATAAGGAGGGTCACTTTGCAGAAAGAGGGGTACCTTCACTAAGAGTCTTGGATGTCTAGACATTAGAGTTGAGCGGACACCCGGATGTTCGAGTTCGGTGGGTTCGGCCGAACTTCCCAAAAAAGTTCGAGTTCGGCCCCGAACTTGACCCGAACTTGACCCCGAACCCCATTGAAGTCAATGGTGACCCGAACTTTTGGGCACAAAAATGGCTCTAGAAAAGTCCTGGAAAGGGCTAGAGGGCTGAAAAAGGAAGCAAATGGGGGGAAGAGTAGGACAAGTGCCCTGCAAACAAACGTGGATAGGGAAATGACTTAAAATCACATAAAAAAAATTAAAAATGGAGGAGGAGGTGGATGTGGAGTGGGAGGTTGAGGAGGCGGTGACCGTGGCGGTGTAGGTGGTGGAAGTGGCGGTGGAGGAGGAGGAGGTGGAGGTATCCAACACTCTATTTTGTTTGTTTTGTTTTTTTCTAATTGGGGTAGCCCCCAAAATATTGAGACATATTAAAAAAAAAAGTATACGTTCACTTAAGTATACCAATGGCTGTGTGAGGTCGGTATAAATGGCTATTCTGCACAAGGTACAGACAAGTCTTGTGTGATCAATGCTAGGCTAATTTTAATAAAGGTTAGCTTGTCCACGTTGGCTGCGGACAGGTGACTGTGCTTGTCTGTGATAACACCCCCTGCCGTGCTAAACACACGTTCAGACAATACACTGGCTGCAGGGCAGGCCAGCACCTCCAAGGCATAAAGGGCAAGCTCAGGCCATGTGGCCAATTTGGAGACCCAGAAGTTGAATGGGGCAGACCCATCAGTCAGTACGTGTAGGCCTGTGCACACATACTGTTCCACCATGTTGCTGAAATGCTGCCTCCTGCTAAGACGTTTCCTATCTGCTGGTGGTGCTGTTTGTTGTGGCATACTGCTGACAAAGATTTTCCACATTTCGGTAGTTGCGCATCTTCTGATCACACTCCAGTGAGGGAATTAAGGATGGCACATTGTACTTGTAATGGGGATCCAGCAGGATGGCCACCCAGTAATCAGCACAAGTTACAATGTGGGCAACTCGGCTGTCGTTGAGCAGGCACCGTAGCATGTAGTTGCTCATGTGTGCCAGGCTGCCCAGAGGCAAAGACACGCTGTCCTCTGTGGGAGGTGTATCATCTGTGTCCTCCGTATCCCCCCAGCCACGCTCCAGTGATGCCCACGAGCTGTGTTGGGTGCCACCCTGCTGTGAACAAAGTTCCTCCTCCTCCTCATCCTCCTCATCATCCTCGTCCTCCTCATCCTCCAGAACTGTGCCCTGGCTTGAAATTTTTTGACCTGGCCTATGCTGGTGCAGGAACCCACCCTCCGAGCCACTTGTGAATGACTGGCCTGATAACCGTGGAAATGACCCCTCTTCCTCCTCCTCCTCCTGTGTCACATCCTCTTCCATTATCGCCCGAAGTGTTTTTTCAAGGAGACATAGAAGTGGGATAGTAACGCTGAGAACAGCGTCATCGACACTGGCCATGTTGGTGGAGTACTCGAAACACCGCAATATGGTACACAGGTCTCGCATGGAGGCCCATTCGTTGGTGGTGAAGTGGTGCTGTTCCGCAGAGCGACTGACCCGTGCATGCTGCAGCTGAAACTCCACTATTGCCTGCTGCTGCTCGCACAGTCTCTCCAGCATGTGCAAGGTGGAGTTCCACCTTGTGGGCACATCGCATAGGAGGCGGTGAGCGGGAAGGCCGAAGTTCCGCTGCAGCGCAGACAGGCGAGCAGCAGCAGGGTGAGAATGCCGAAAGCGCGCACAGATGGCCCGCACTTTCTGCAGCAGCTCTGACATATCCGGGTAGTTTTTTAGAAATTTCTGCACCACCAAATTCAGCACATGCACCAGGCAAGGGATGTGCGTCAAACCGGCTAGGCCTAGAGCTGCTACGAGATTTTGCCCATTATCGCACACCACCAGGTCGGGCTTGAGGTTCAATGGCAACAACCACTCATCGGTCTGTTGTTCAATGCCCATCCACAGCTCCTGCGCAGTGTGGGGTTTATCCCCCAAACATATCAGTTTTAAAACAAGCCTTCTGTTGTTTCCCCCTGAATGTGCTGAAGTTGATGGTGAAAGTGTTACGCTGACTGGATGAGGAGGTGGTAGAGGAGGAGGTAGAGGAGTAGGAGGCAACAGGAGGCAAAGAGAAATGCCCTGCAATCCTCGGTGGCAGAAGGACATGCGCCAAACTGCTATCCGCCTCAGGCCCACCCACCACTACATTTGCCCAGTGTGCAGTTAGCGAGATATAGCGTCCCTGCCCGTGCTTACTGGTCCATGTATCAGTGGTTATGTGGACCTTGCGACAGATAGCGTTGCGCAGTGCACACTTGATTTTGTCCCTGACTTGTTTGTGCAGGGAAGGGATGGCTCGCCTGGAAAAGTAGTGGCGGCTGGGAACCACGTACTGTGGGACAGCCACCACCATCAGGTTTTTAAAACTGTCCGTGTCCACCAGACAGAATGACAGCATTTCAAAGGCCAGGGATTTTGAAATGCTGGCATTCAGGGCCAGGGATCGCGAGTGGGTAGAGGGGTACTTCCTCTTTCTCTCCAGTGTTTGGGAGATGGACAGCTGTAAGCTTCCATGGGAGCATGGTGTGGAAATGCTTGCGGACAGTGGCGGACATGGTGGCGTTGCTGTCACATCTTCTGTTTTCTGGGTGGCAGGTGACACTGGCACTGTAGAGGTGGAGGAAGAGGCCGAGGCAGCAGCAGAAGAGGAAGCAGGAGGAGCCCGAGACCTTTCTTGAATTTTGAGATGCTTATTCCACTGCAGCTTGTGCTTTGCATGTAGATGCCTGGTCATGCAGGTTGTGCTCAGGTTTAGAGCATTTATGCCTCGCTTCAGGCTCTGATTGCACAGCGTGCAAACCACTTGTGTCTTGTCGTCAGCACATTGTCTGAAGAACTGCCATGCCAGGGAACTCCTTTGAGCTGCCTTTGGTGTGCTAGGTCCCTGGGTGCGATGGGTAGTAGCAAGCGTACTGTCTAGGGGACGGCCGCTCCGCTTTTGCAACCTGCTTCCTCTTTTGCTGTGCTGGTGCCTCTTTGCAACCACCACCTCTTCCTCCAAACTGCACACGTCACTCGCATGACCTTCATTCCATGAGGGGTCTAGGACCTCATCATCCTCCACATCATCTACCACCCACTCTTCACCACTGCCCTCCTTGTCAGTCTGCACACTGTAGAAAGCTACAGCAGTTTCGTTATCATCAGACGTGCTGCGGTGGTGTTTCCATGTCCTCATCCTGAAACAGAAGTGGTTGGGCATCGGTGCACTCAATGTCTTCCACTTCTGGGGCAGGGCTATGTGGATGGCCCATGGAATGCACACCAGCAGAGTCATTAAAAAGCATGAGACTGCTGCATGACTTGGGGCTCAGACTTCTTGGCTGATTTACAAGGGGCTGAGGTGAAAGACAGATGGCCATGGGGTTCAGGTGCCAACTCTGAGCTTTCAGCAAGGGACCGGGTGGGAGACAATGTGAAGGAACTGGAGGCATTGTCTGCTACCCAATCTACTATAGCCTGTACTTGTTCTGGCCTCACCATTCGTTGAGTGGCATTCGGGCCTACCATGTAACGTTGAAGGTTCTGTCGGCTACTCGCACCTGAGGAAGGTGTTTCATTGGGCGTGTAGCTGGCACAGATCGACCACGTCCTCTCCTTGCAACAGGAGCTAGAAAAACACCACCAACACCAGCAGCACCAGCAGCACCACGACCAAGTCCCTTATTTGACGCTCTCCTCATTCTCGACGCAAATGTACTATTTAGCACAAATTTTTTATAATGGTCCCTCACACCAGCAGCAGGAACCTCTCCCTACACCAGTATGAGATGATTTTATAACGGTAATCTGTCCCTCACACCAGCAGCAGGAACCTCTCCCTACACCAGTGTGAGATTATTTTATAACGTTAATCTGTCCCTCACACCAGCAGCAGGAACCTCTCCCTACACCAGTATGAGATGATTTTATAACGGTAATCTGTCCCTCACAGCAGCAGCAGGAACCTCTCCCTATACTAGTATGAGATGATTTTATAACGGTAATCTGTCCCTCACAGCAGCGGCAGGAACCTCTCCCTATACTAGTATGAGATGATTTTATAACGGTAATCTGTCCCTCACACCAGCGGCAGGAACCTCTCCCTATACTAGTATGAGATGATTTTATAACGGTAATCTGTCCCTCACACCAGCAGCAGGAACCTCTCCCTACACCAGTATGAGATGGTTTTATAACGGTAATCTGTCCCTCACACCAGCAGCAGGAACCTCTCCCTACCCCAGTATGAGATGATTTTATAATGCTAATCTGTCCCTCACACCAGCAGCAGGAACCTCTCCCTATACTAGTATGAGATGATTTTATAACGCCCTAAAGTCCGGTACGAACCCGAACTTTACAGTTCGGGTTCACTCAGCTCTACTAGACATCAAAGAATGTTTATCCAATCTGTCTGTTTACAGATAGATCAAGGGACATTCATATATCTGTGGGCTCTCAGTTAATCAGCAGACTGATTCCTCTTGCATGTGTAGCCAGGAGCTGGGAATACACATTCCTGGCAACTAGAAGACATTTTCTGCTATTAAACATAATGTAATTGCTTCCCCTAGTGTTCCACTCACGCTGATCTGTGACTCTGATAGTGACAAGAGAGTGATGCATTCTGGGGGATGTAGTTTACTTGGAAGGATTTCCCCCCTGGCTGTACCTGGGAGAAACTACACCTTCCAACAGGCTGTGGGAAAGAGGAGGTTTCTGGGAGAAGTGCCTCATGGGAGAGACTATAAAAACAGAGGCTTTGGGCCTGGCGTGCTCTCTCTGGACCAGCGTGGATCTATATGCAAAGAATCTGCTGTTGGAAGCAGTGGGGTCGCGGCCTGCTTTCACAGACTCATCAATCCAGATACCCTGCGGGATATCAGTGAGCAGTCTGAATATCCTGCCCCACAGTAATCGGGCCTGTTCCTGCTCCATACACCTCATGTGGGGGCAGATCCGAGAGAGTCACGGTGAGAGGGGGTGGAAGCCGGAGACCATCCTTAGAGCAATAGAATGGAGAGATCATCATCATGATTTTATCTTGTGTATACAGTATCTGCATCTTCTGTTACGTTGTGGTGAGCCGGTGAAAACCCATCCTGACAGACAATACGTGAAGAGAAGAATGCTGGACGTTCGTACACCTTGCAACACCTTTATTGTGCTAATCCATAAAATCCAAGCAATACATCTTAGAGGAACACTGGTGTACATGGGTCACCAGCTTACACGTTTCACACCATAACAATGGTGCTTAACCACTTGCCTACCCCCCGCCGTCAAATGACGGCAGAGCAGTAAGCCTCTTGTTCTGGGACAACGTCATATGATGTCGTCCCTTTAAGCCGGGATTGCCAGGACACGGAGCGTCACCGACGGGGGTGAACAGCCATTGGCCATGGCTGTTCACCACGTGATCGGCCGTGACGAAGTCACGGCCGATCACAAACGGCACTTCCCCCATTTGCACGGCGCATGTGCGCGATCGGGAGCGCACTGCGCGTGCGCGTCGGTGGCGGCGTGTTCCCGGGGAACACGGCCTGTCACCGACACTGGTATCAGCCGCCGGCCGGCGGCTGTTACCTTGTGATCGGCTGTGATCTACTTCACAGCTGATCACATGCAGTGTAAACAGAGCGGTAACTCACTGTTACCAGCTCTTCTCTCCTCACACAGTTTCCAGTGTGAGGAGAGAAGAGCTGGGATCAGTGAGTTACTGATCTGTAAAGTAAAAACACACTGACACTTCACTCCTGCCCCCCCAATGCAACTGTCACCCCAACAGTCACCCCATAAAGTGCACCTGTCATAAAGTGCACCTGTCACCCATCACCCGTCAGTGACCGTGGCCTGTCACCCATCACCCATCAGCGACCGTGACCTGTCACCCATCAGTCACGTGGCGTGTCACCCATCAGCGACCGTGGCCTGTCACCCGTCACTGACCATGGTTTGTCACCCGTCACCCGTGACCATGGCGTGTCATCCATCAGTGACCGTGGCGTGTCACCCATCAGTGATCGTGGCGTGTCACCCGTCACCCGTGACAGTGGCGTGTCACCCGTCACCCGTGACAGTGGCGTGTCACCCGTCAGTGACCGTGGCGTGTCACCCATCAGTGACAGTGGCGTGTCACCCGTCACCAGTGACAGTGGCGTGTCACCCGTCAGTGACTGTGGCGTGTCACCCGTCAGTGACTGTGGCGTGTCACCCATCACCCGTGACAGTGGCGTGTCACCCGTCAGTGATCGTGGCGTGTCACCCGTCACCTGTCAGTGACTGTGGCGTGTCACCTGTCACCCGTCAGTGACCGTGGCTTCTCACCCAGCCAGTTACCATGTCACCCATCACCCATCAGTGACTGGCGTGTCACCCGTCAGTGACCTGGCGTGTCACCTGTCACCCGTCAGTGACCATGGCGTGTCACCCGACAGTGACCGTGGCGTGTCACCTGTCACTGACTGTGGCGTGTCACCCATCAGTTAACGTGGTGTCAACCACCACACATCAGTGACCGTGGCCTGTCACCCATCACTGACCGTGGTCTGTCACCTGTCACCCATCACTGACCATGGCCTGTCACCCATTAGTGACCACCACCAGTCACCCGTGGCCTGTCACCCGTCACCAATCAGTGACCACCGCCAGTCACCCGTCACCCATCAGTTACCACCGCCAGTCACCTGTCACGCATCTGTGACCACCGCTAGTCAGCCATCAGTGACCACCACCAGTCACCCATCAGTGACCACCACCCGTCACCCATCAGTGACCACCGCCAGTCACCTGTCACGCATCTGTGACCACCGCCAGTCACCTGTCACGCATTAGTGATCACCGCCAGACACTGGTCACCCATCAGTGACCACCTCCAGACACCCGTCCCCCATCAGTGACCACCGCCAGACACGCGGCACCCATCAGTGACCACCGCCAGTTACCCATCAGTGACCACCACCAGTCACCCATCAGTGACCACCACCAGTCAACCATCAGTGACTACCATCAGTCATCCATCACCTATCAGTGACCACCGCCAGTCACCTGTCACCCATCAGTAACCTCCACCAGTCACCTGTCACCCATCAGTGACCACCACCAGACACCCATCAGTGACCACTACCAGATACCCGGCACCCATCAGTGACCACAGCCAGTCACCCGGCACCCATCAGTGACCACAGCCAGTCACCCGTCACCCATCAGTGACCACCGCCAGACACCCGTCACCCATCAGTGACCACCGCCAGACACCCGTCACCCATCAGTGACCACCGCCAGACACCCATCACCCATCAGTGACCACCGTCAGACACCCGCCACCCATCTGTGACCACCACCAGTCACCCATCAGTGACCATCGCTAATCACCCATCAGTGACCATCGCCAATCACCTGTCAGTGACCGTCACACCCATGAGTAAACATCACCTGTAAAAGTCTCACACATTTGGCATCGCCATACTCAGGAGGAGTAGCAGAATGTATTTTGGGGTGTCATTTGGGGTGTGTAAAAATAAAAGCATTTTCATTTTTTTCCTACAGTTTCCAAAAATCACTGGAAAAAAATGACATGTTCAAAAGACTTATTATGCATCATAGATTGATTATACGTTGGGGTGTTTGCTTTCCAGAATGGGGTCATTTTGTGGGCAATTACATTGTCCTGGTGCTCCAGGGCCTTCAAAATGTGATAGGTCTTCATGACATTAGATGTGTAATTTATGTCCCTAGAATACCTGATGGCGCTCCCTGCATGTTGAGCCTCTGTATGTAGCCAGGCTGTAAAAAAGTCTCAGACATGTGGTATCACCATACTCAGGAGGAGTAATAGAATGTGTTTTGGGGTGTAATCTGTGGTATGCATATGCTGTGTGGGAGAAATAACCTGTTACAATGACAATTTTGTGAAAAAAAAAATAAGAAAAAAAAATCTTCATTTTGCAAAGAATTGTGGGAAAAAATTACAACTTCAAAAAATTCACCATGCCTCTTACTAAATACCTTGGAATGTCTACTTTCCAAACAGGGGTCATTTGGGGGGTATTTGTACTTTCCTGGCTTGTTAGAGTCTCAAGAAATTAGATAGGCCTTCAGTACATCAGGTGTGATCAGGTGTGATCAATTTTCAATGATTGGCACCATAGTTTGTAGACTCTATAAAAGGGATATGCAATTAGCGGACCTCCAGCTGTTGCAAAACTACAAGTCCCATCATGCCTCTGTCTCTGGGTGTCATGCTTGTGGCTGTCAGAGTCTTGCTATGCCTCATGGGACTTGTAGTTCTGCAACATCTGGAGGTCCGCTAATTGCTTATCCCTGCTCTATAACTTTCACAAGGATCAAATAATATACACCGATTTGGGTCATTTTTTACCAAAGATTTGTAGTAGTATAAATTTTGGCCAACATTTATGAAGAAAAATCACTAATTTGCTAAATTTTTTGACAGAAACAAAGAAAAAAGCATTTTTTCACAAAATTTTCAGTCATTTTTTTATTTATAGCACAAAAAATAAAAAACCCACTAGTGATTAAATACCACCAAAAGAAAGCTCTATTTGTGTGAAAAAAAGGATGCAAATTTCATATGGGTACAGTGTTGCATGACTGAGTAATTGTCATTGTCATTCAAAATGTGATAGCGCTGAAAGCTGAAAAATGGCCTGGACAGGAAGGGGGTTTTCGTGACCAGTATTGATGTGGTTAAACATAGCCATAATTTTTATGTCGAGACCTACATAGCAACACCCACAAGTAATCAGGCATAATGAGAAACAAACGTTCAAGGGGTAATCAAAAACACCAAAAGGGCAAGCCATCTAAATCCAATTGGACAGATGGGTGACCTAGACGTGCTTAATCATTACAACTAGGAATGCACCGATAATGGTCTCGGTACCGATACTAGCATTTTCGCGAGTATCGGTACTCGCGAAAATGCTCCTGATCCCCAAAACCAATACCGGAAGTGCCGGTGCAGCACGACTTCAGCGCAGCTTGCAAGCGACCTCTGTATAGAAGTCAATGCAAGTCGACCCCAAAGTAGTGTAGGAACCTTTTTCTAAGTTGGAGCGACTTGAGTCGCTCCTATTTAGAACAGTTCCATTGCAATGCATGGAGGCGACTTGTTAGGTGACTCAAGTTGCCTGACAAGTCGCCTATGTGTGAACCGGCTCAGTGCAGTATGTTGACAGATTTAATAAAATATAATAAAACACACGTGGATGTACACTCACAAACGAAGGTAATCGGACAGCATGATAGGATCAAAGGGGTCTTCTGCTGTGTCCCCGGTGAGGTGTTCCAGAAGGGAGGTCTGCTAGCCGCTTCCAAGCCGGGTTTCCAGCACTTCCAGGGAGCTGGAGACAGTGTGCTGTACACGGATGCCGGGTGATGATGTCACTTCCGGGTTCAAGACAGGCGGGGGTGCACGCGTTCAGATCATCCGTGATCTTTCGTCAGGCTTAGCACACTTTCCCCAACTCCCTGGAAGCGCGGGTAACCACCAGTGTACTCAGCTTGGAAGCGGCTAGCGGACCTCCCTGCTGGAACACCTCACCCGGGACCCTTTGATCCTATCATGCCGTCTGATTTCCTCCATTTGTGCGTGTACTTCCACGTGTGTTTTATTATATTTTAATAAATCAGTCAATATACTGCACTTAGAAGGTGTTTTATCCTTTTTTTCTACCACGGAGTTTCTCCTAGCTCATCCCAGCTTGCAGTCTCTAAGGACAGTTCTCTTGGCTATCTCCTGTATCAGGCCTACAGTCTCTGGCTGTCTCCTGAACCATGCCTGCAGTCTCTGATGGTCTCCTGTACCATGCCTGCAGTCACTGCTGTTACTTCTGCCTGTTGCCACCTCCTTCCCTCCACCAGCTGTCACCCCTGCCCCCATGTCTCCCAATGACCCTTCTATCCATATCCTCTTCCCCCCAGTGATCATAGCCTTTTCCATCCCAACTCTCCCACCCCACAATCACCCCACCCTCAACTACTCTGCCCTCACTTACCCCTCTACCCCCCCTTCAACCCTGCCCTCACCCAGCTCCCTAACAACCCCCCACCCCCCCCCCCAAAACTACCCCCCTACCTATGCGATAGGTATCGGTAATTGGTATCGGTGACTACCAAAGGAAAAGTATCTGTACTCGTACTCTGTGGCAAAAAAGTGGTATCGGTGCAACCCTAATTATAACCCCTCTAATTAAAACCATACAAAATAGGAAGTGCAAAAAATCATTATTTAAAACTAAGCATATAGATATTAAAAATCCCTTATTGAGCATAAACATGATATATTATATATAGCATAGCATGAATATAGATGAATATGTATATCACATATAGTGCATTTGTGTGCTCAAAAAAACACAGGATGGTGAAGGAATCAAAGTAAATACACAATACAATATAAAGTGTTCCCACTGTGTCACCTGTCAGTTAACCATGTCCTCTGATCGCGGAACCAGCAAATCCAGAGAGCATAGAACACACAGAACACGCCGTTAGAGAACTGTCTCGACAAATATAATGGATAACCTTCAATCCTGTGTTAGAGACTCATGTTTAGTAGAACAAAACCACTGAATAAATTGGGACAAATGAAAAAGAGGGGGAAACGGGGGGGGGGGGG
>BLSH010408334.1:470245-504127 GCA_018402905.1 Glandirana rugosa
GGTCAGAGACGGCCGCGACGGGTGTTCTCTGCTCCTCTATAGCTGTTTCCTCTGTCACCCCCAAAGAAGTGTTCACAACACTTCCTACAACACATCTGTAGGTAGCTCTCTCCCACCTTACAGCAGCTGTACATCACAGAGGACTGAGAGGCAGCACAGTGCTGGATGGAGGAAGGGAACGGGAACTGCTTTAGTTAACTTTTCATTAACAAGACATTTATTGGTTGCTAGAACAGCCTAGCAACCAATCACCTGCTGGTTAACTTGCAAAGTTAACTAAAGCAGCTGCCATGCTTCTGCCCTCCATCCAGCACTGTTTTGCCTCTCACTCCGCTCTGCTAGTGAAGGGAGGGCAGCGCCGGCAGAGACTGGGGGAATGACTCGCCACAGCCCTTATTGCGATCTACCTGTTGGCTTCCCGCAATGGAAAAGTAGATAGTGATCGATGGGTTACCAACCCCGGCTGTAGACTCACCACTACAACATTGCTCTTGCTAGAGACTTGCCATGCAAATTTGCTACAAATTGGAAAAGTGTCAACTAGAACTTGTGCTTCAAGTGCTCTGCAAGTGTACAACTTGCCAGTGAAAATGTGCAGCAAGTTAACAGACTTAAAATTCAACACTGCCACAAATTTGTGACAAGTTATCCTTCCTATCTGGGAAGATACAAGGTGGTCATCCTGTATAATCAAGGTCTTGACTAAGCAGACATTATGTGGCAGACAGGTGTTTCCAGATATGCTATCTAAAAAGCACAGACAAAATGTCATGGTTGAGCCTTGATTGCTCCAAAAATGTCTAGATGGATCCAGGAAACTACCCCCCGTGTAGCAACTGACTCCCTAGGTGGCTGCTGGGCTGTTGGTTCCCTATAGTCTTACTGCCAGTTCAGAACTTACTGTTGTCCCAAAGCATTTACCAAACCACCAACAGTGAACAATTATTTGCTCAAAGTTCAAGAGAGAGATGGTTAAGGACAAAAAAAGCAATGCTCAAAAATAAATAACTTCAGCCCCTCGCACAGGCCAAGGGTGCGCCTTTGGGCTTGTGCAATAGGCTTAAGTGAACACCTTGAAATTTACCAGAAAAGAACAATCAGACATGCCTATGTTCTGATTTACAGCAGGCAGGATGGTCACATCAAATCTTCTAGCCAATAACGACAATCGATTGATATATTACCGATAGTGACTTAATTCTATTCAGCAATTGGTTGATTGTTAGATTGTAAAATCATGTAAATCATGTAAAATTTTGATGCATGCATATGAAAATCTGGCCTGGAGGGAGTGTCCGCTGAACTATCATCAACTCTTCAGCACTCCTACACCCAGGGACGGTCCTCCTGTATGGGGCTCAGGCCCCATCAGTTCAGCAGGGGGGCCTGGGTAGCTAACAAGGCGAGGGAATCAGAACATGGACAGGGAGAGTGGTTGGTGCTGCAGAGAACAATTACTGGAACCAATCCCTTTGTGTGCCTGCAGCAGTCAGTGGGAGTGAGAAGCGAGCAAGTCGGCAGGGCTGCGGAGGAAAGGGGCACAGAGGGTGGCCTTGGCAGCAGGAAGGATTGGATCATGGACAGGGAAAGTGATCACTGCAGCGGGGTAACAATTACTGGAGCCAATCTCACTGTGTGGCTCTCCCTGCTGCAGGCACACAGGGAATTCATTTTAGGATAGAGAGTGGTAAATATGTCATATTTACTGGCTCCTTCCTTTTCTGAATGAATACAGTGAGTGATTAGCAATGGCCTGACAGGTGTTCTAATCCCTCTTCACTCTATTCAAAACAAAAGAAAAAATAGCTTTAGTCCTACTTTAATTACATTTTACATTATATTTTGCTGTTGCTTATTGTCTATTTTGCAATATCTTTTTCCATAAATATTTTCTTGCACCATTTTTTCCTTTTTGTTCATTAAAGTGATATTTAAAAATCATTAAGCTGATACTCCACACGCTCTAAACAAGACATTAAAACATAAATTGAACTTAAAAAGAGGAACAGGGAGTCTTTCCACAGAAAATGTGCCTCTTATTGAACCCTGATCTCCACATCACTGAACCAATGTGCATTTACTTGCCAAGACAGAAGCAAGTAAGACAGCCAAACTCTATGGCAGAACTGTGGCAAGGTCTCCAAGAGGCTTGAAACAACCTACTATGCATGTACCCTCACAAAAGTGTACCTAAGACAATTGCTGCTGTTTTAAATCAAAGGGCGGCCTTGCTATGTTGATTACATTTTTTGGAAGTGTATTGAATAATACAAACTGTTCACATAATTATCTTTAAAATCATTCCTTCTTTAACCACTTCAATACCAGGCACTTGGAACACTTCCCTACCAGACCAATTTTCAGCTTTCAGTGCTGTTGCGCTTTGAATGACAATTGCGTGGTCGTGCGACGCTGTACCCCAACAACATTTTTATCATTTTCCCCCCCACAAATATAGCTTTCTTTTGGTGGTATTTGATCACCTCTGCGGTTTTTATTTTTTGTGGTACAAATAATAAAATAGCGAAAAAAAAAAAGTGAAAATTTTGAAAAAAAAAGTTTTTCTGTTTCTGTCACAAAACTTTGTAAATAGGTACATTTTCTCCTTCACTGATAGGCACTGATGAGGCTACACTGATGGGCACTGATGAGGCAGTACTGATTGGCACTGATGAGGTGGGACTGATGAGGTGGCACTGATGGGCACTGATGATGAGGCACTTATATGCAGCAATGATGGGCACTGATAGGCGGCACTGATGTGCTGCACTGAAGGGCACTTATATGCGGCACTGATGGGCACTCATAGGTGGCACTGGACACTGAGAGCTGGCTCTGATGGGCACTGATAGGTGGCACTGGTAGGTGGCACTGGTAGATGGCACTGATAGGTGGCACTGATGGGCACTGATAGGGGCACTGGCGGGCAGCAATGACAGATGCACTACTAGGGGCCCATTCCCTGGTGATCTAGGGTGGCATCTGAAGTTGGCACTGAGTGCCATCCATGTTGGGCACTGTGCCCCTTACCTGGTGGTTTAGGGTGGGCCCCCTGGAGGTCTAGAATCGGGTCCCTGGTGATCTCCCTGGGTGGACTCTCCCTGGTGGTCCTGGTGGTCTCCCTGGTGATCTAGGGTGGTGATCCCAGGGGGGGCTGAGCTGACAAACACTTAGCACAGACCCCCCCCCGTCAGTAAACAGCCAATCAGCTCTCCACTACTTGCGCCTGCAGACGTGAGTAGAGGAAAAGCTGATAAACGGCTTTTCCTGTTTACACTGTGTGGTCAGGGCTGATCACGTGGTAAAGCGCTTTCGATTTTAGCTCTATACCGAGATTGGTAATGCAGTGAGTCAGACTGACACACCGCACCACCGATCGCCATGATGCATGTTATCCTGCTGGATATCATATGACGCTCAGTCAGGATAACTGAACCACTTCCTGGCCATCATTCTGCATATGGCAGTAGGGACGTGGTTAAAAATTTTTTAACAAGTGCCTAAGTTTTTTGCATAGTATCTCAGATAGCAAGAATAACTTGCCACAAATAGAAACATAGAAAAGTGACGGCAGAAAAAGACTGAGTAGTCCATCGAGTCTGCCCTTCTTTTTTTTTTCTATGGCAGTGTTGAATTGTACGTCTGTTAACTTGCTGCACATTTTCACTGGCAAGTTGTACACTTGCAGAGCACTGGAAGCACAAGTTGTAGTTGACACTTTTTTCCAATTTGTAGCAAAATTGTATGTCAAGTCTCTAGCAAAAGCAAAGTTGCAGTGGTGACTCTACAGCAAGAGCTCTGCAAGTCTACAACATGAAAATTCAGCCGCAGTGACCCCTGTTGTGGGATGACTATTGTACAACATAACTGAACCAGAACTTGCAGCAGACTTGTGCAGGGTGGGCCATTTATATGGATACACCTTAATAAAATGGGAATGGTTGGTTATATCAACTTCCTGTTTGTGGCACATTAGTATATGTGAGGGGGGAAACTTTTCAAGATGGGTGGTGACCATGGTGGCCATTTTGAAGTTGGCCATTTTGAATCCAACTTTTGTTTTTTCAATAGGAAGAGGGTCATGTGACACATCAAACTTATTGGGAATTTCACAAGAAAAACAATGGTGTGCTTGGTTTTAACGTAACTTTATTCTTTCATGAGTTATTTACATGTTTCTGACCACTTATAAAATGTGTTCAATGTGCTGCCCATTGTGTTGGATTGTCAATGCAACCCTCTTCTCCCACTCTTCACACACTGATAGCAACACCTCAGGAGAAATGCTAGCACAGGCTTCCAGTATCCGTAGTTTCAGGTGCTGCGCATCTCGTATCTTCACAGCATAGACAATTGCCTTCAGATGACCCCAAACATAAAAGTCTAAGGGGGTCAGATCGGGAGACCTTGGGCGCCATTCAACTGGCCCACGACGACCAATCCACTTTCCAGGAAACTGTTCATCTAGGAATGCTCGGACCTGACACCCATAATGTGGTGGTGCACCATCTTGCTGGAAAAACTCAGGGAACTTGCCAGCTTCAGTGCATAAAGAGGGAAACACATCATCATGTAGCAATTTCGCATATCCAGTGGCCTTGAGGTTTCCATTGATGAAGAATGGCCCCACTATCTTTGTACCCCATATACCACACCATACCATCAATTTTTTGGTTCCAACAGTCTTGGAGGGATCTATCCAATGTGGGTTAGTGTCAGACCAATAGCGGTGGTTTTGTTTGTTAACTTCACCAGTCACATAAAAGTTTGTCTCATCACTGAACAAAGTCTTCTGCGTAAACTGAGGGTCCTGTTCCAATTTTTGTTTTGCCCATTCTGCAAATTCAGTGCGCCGATCTGGGTCATCCTCGTTGAGATGCTGCAGTAGCTGGAGTTTGTAAGGGTGCCATTTGTGAGTAGCTAATATCCGCCGAAGGGATGTTTGACTAATGCCACTCTCCAGTGACATGCGGGGAGTGCTACGCTGTGGGCTCTTGCTGAATGAAGCTAGGACAGCCACTGATGTTTCTTCATTAGTGACAGATTTCATGCGTCCACATTTTGGCAAATACAACACTGAACCAGTTTTACGAAACTTAGCAAGCAGTTTGCTAACTGTAGGATGGGAGATGGGTGGTCTCGTAGGCTGTCTTGCATTGAAATCTGCTGCAATGACCCGGTTACTGCGTTCACCAGACATCAACACAATTTCTATCCGCTCCGCACGTGTTAACCTCAGCGACATGTCAATGGCTGTAAACAAAGAGAAACGTGTAAATAACTTATGAAAGAATAAAGTTACGTTAAAACCAAGCACACCATTGTTTTTCTTCTGAAATTCCCAATAAGTTTGATGTGTCACATGACCCTCTTCCTATTGAAAAAGCAAAAGTTGGATTCAAAATGGCCGACTTCAAAATGGCCACCATGGTCACCACCCATCTTGAAAAGTTTCCCCCCTCACATATACTAATGTGCCACAAACAGGAAGTTAATATCACCAACCAGTCCCATTTTATTAAGGTGTATCCATATAAATGGCCCACCCTGTAGAATGCTTGTAAAGAAAGTTGATCTGGGGTCATGCAATGCAGACTTGCTGCAATTGTGCAATAAACTTGTGATGCCTGGAAAGTCTAGCAATAGCTCAGCAAGTCATTTTCAAACTTGCAGCACAATTGCTTGCTATCTGGGATACTTGTATGTAGTTTTTGAAATTACTCATGTGGTGAGTTGTTAACCTATACAGATCCGCGCTATAGACGAAAGACGTCTACAGCGCGGATCTGAAAATCCGGGTGGACGTCCATGGACGTCCGCCCCTTTACACGCCCCCTGCGCGCACTGTGCGGCAGCGGCGGCGCGCGCGGCCGCCGCACGCTGCGTGGACGTGCCCGTGGGTCGGGCGGACTCGATGTCCGCTCCTGACCCGCGATCGCCTTACAGAGCTGTAGAACGGGGAACCGCCGATGTAAACACGGCGGTTCCCCGTTCTGTGACAGGGGACAAACAGATCTACTGATCCCTGTCACTGGGATCAGTTAGATCTGTTATGTCCCGGCCAGCCCCGCCCCCCCACAGTTAGAACACACCCAGGGAACATTGTTAACCCCTTCACTGCCCCCTGCAGGTTAACACCTTCACTGCCAATGACATTTATACAGTAATCAGTGGACATTTAAATTTCTGATCGCTGAATAAATGTCATTGGTCCCAAAAAAGTGTCAAAAATGTCCGACATGTCCGCCCCAATATCAAAGTCCCGATAAAAATTGCAGATCGCCGCCATTACTAGTAAAAAAAATAATAATAATAAAAACGCCATAAATCAATTCCCATAGTTTGTAGACGCGATAACTTTTGCGCAAACCAATCAATAAACGCTGATTGCAATTTTTTTTACCAAAAATATGTAGAAGAATGTAAATCGGCCAAACCCAATAAATAATTTTTTTTTATTTTTTATTTTGGGATATTTATTAGAGCAAAAAGTAAAAAATATTGTTCTTTTTTCAATATTGTCGCTCTTGGTTTTGTTTATAGCGCAAAAAATAAAAACCGCAGAGGTGATCAAATACCACCAAAAGAAAGCTCTATTTGTGGGGAAAACAGGACATCAATTTTATTTGGGTACAACACCACACGACCGCGCAATTGTCATTCAAAATGCGACAGCGCTGAAACCTGAAAATTGGTCTGGGCAGGAGGGGGGTTTAAGTGCCCAGTAAGGAAGTGGTTAACATGGATACTGAATGTAAATTCAGTCCAAGGTATGAAGTTGTACCTACTGTGGTTGTTCTGTCAACCTGTGATATTGTAGTACAAGATCGGCTTGATTTGATCTGTTTGCTCATTAAATTGGGTGTTGTACATTGATGAAAAATCAATTTTAATATATAAAGTGCCACACAGTGGAAAAATGAACCATGATCTAAACTCTTCAACATGAGAATACCTGGGGTCTGGAAATATCAAATATTTTATAGCAGCATGCCAAAATACGATCCCCAGACAAGTTCTGCAATGATATCTTTTTCAATGTTAAGCCAACAGGATACACATGGTGTATTTATAGGTGTGAATAAGATTGGGAGGTTATGGTTTTCTGTATATGACAGTAAGTAATGATAGAATTTAAACATGAAAAGAAATAAGACTAATGAGTTGACATGGTTCCATTGCCACACCTTACCTTCCAGAATAGCACTGGGAGCTGAAGCTTTAGGGCAAATAACATTACAAGCTGTAGGCCCTCCCAAAGTACAGTTTGGTAATACATTTTTTTTTTTTGTAAAATGTGGCTTCCTGCAGTCAAATAGCTTACTTTACTAAAGCTGCTATCATTGATACAGGAGCACAAACCTCTCTCCTTTTTACTCATGAGGAAGAATCTTTACATGCTGGATTCTGGGCTTTGTGAATGAAATACTGTTCCTTGTTTTCTTAAATATATCCAGACATTGCCTGGGTTGCGGGTAGCGTGGAAGGATATACCCAACCAGGAAGTTATAGACATAAGGCCATTGCACAGTCATATGAAAGATGAAGTGACCAATCTAAAGCTTCCTTAAAATTAAGCTATATTGATTTTGGTTCAATTTTATTCAATTTTTTTTCATATTTTTAAACCAATGGTTTGATCTGTTTGTTTACTTTACACTCTCGAACTCACATGCGAGGGTAAATTTCAACTTAGGTTATTGATCTCTGTAAACAACACACTTTTTACATGAAAGAGTGCAGTGAAAACATGTACAAATGAGTCTAAGGCCTTTGCACACAGGACTTTTTTTTAACTCTCCTAGAAGCCAGTAGCGTTTTTGCTGAAAAAAATGCATGACACTTGTGTCTATAGCTGTTACAAGTTTTTAGGAGCTTTTACAGGTGTCAAGCTCTTGGGCATTTATTTATATCATTGGCCAGAGTAAATAATTTATTCTGGCAATTGAAATTAATGAATGCTCATGCCCTAGCATTTAGGTGCGTTTAGCAGCTTTTAGCAGCTTCTAGCATCAAGCGTTTTTTCTGCCCTAACTCTGCTGCTCCTGGGACGCACTGGCTGTAGGGTTTTTTTCCTGCCTCTAAAAGCTCCTGCCACTAAACACTGCTAAAAGTCTATTTGTGCATGGACACATAGGCTAACATGGAGGGGCGTTTAGAGGCAGGAAAGAAAAAAAAACGTCAGGCGCCCTAGAAGCAGTTGTAAAAACGTCCAGTGTGCATGCGGCCTAAAGCGCCACCTGCTGGCTGAGAGAATATAAACTTCATATTCGTAATATTTCATATTTACCTGACTAAAATAATCCTTTTTTTTGAGTCTTGACCATAAAATATAAGAAAGAAAATATGTACTAAACCACTAATCATGACCTTCAACACATGTAAATTCTGAGTAGGGCTAAGTGAATCAGAAAGGGTGTGGTTTTAGTTAGGCAAAATGCAGACCCAAAACTCACTCAGCTACCAAGACACTGCCCCAAATAACCTGTAGTTCAGAGAAACTAGTTTTCATGGCTTTTTTGATGGAAGGATTCTAGCTAGATGATGGAGCATAGTCAGAAAAACACTTAAAGTAGTAAGTCAGACCAAGCAAACTCCATTTTAAAGAGAAATTAGTGGGGAGTAATATGGGAGAGAAAACAAAATGTAAGCTAATATTGTGTTCAGAAACCATGTAGCCAATCACTGCACACTTTCAACACTTATCCTTTCTTCTTTCTTTCCTCTGCAGTCTGTGCATATAAGTCATTTGCAAAGGGATATCTGCTTGTCTTTGTGTTTTCCTTGCTCTCTTCCTACAGTAGCGGATCTGGCCACCTCTAGATGTTGCAGAAAAGAAGAAAAAAGGGGGACTGTTCGTTTATTCCAATACATAGCCCCTTTCTCCTTCCTTCATCTCCATCTGTTGGTTGCTGCAAGCATCTGCAATACAATGGCCTACTGCAGACAATTTTAGAAACTTTAGAGTGGAAAAACCAGACTAAAAGGTTATTATCTAAATGCAAGAGCCATGTGTATTCCTACTTAATCGTGTCTCCTTTCTTGCAGATCTATTGTGCAGGGAATTCCTGTAATACATAATGGTCCATGTTGCTCTCCTTGTGCAGGTTGACTGGTCTATAATTTTGATTATAGATAGACACCAGTGGGAAAAGCTAAAGGGCTGATCACTGGCCTGAAAATTATGTCCACTGCCAACTATAGCTGCACTCTCCAGCAATTGTGTAATGTTAGTGGCTATTGTGCCTGAAATAATACACTCTAATTTTTATTTCAAGGTAAAAACTGTCTCTTCTCTCTGTCTTATATTGCAGCCTAAACCAAGCTGCTTACATGCTGTACAACAGTAACCAATATTTGTGGCTATTGTCTCTCAGATAATACGCTATGGGGTGAATTTATGTACAAATAGCGTCAATGACACTCTATAGAATTTCCTTGTACCTCTTCACCAAAATTGTTAGTGGTTGGCCACCGATCCATGTACCTGTTGAGAACAGGTACAGTATCTCCCAAAAGTGAGTACACCGCTCATGTTTTTGTAAATATTTTATGATATCTTTTCATGTGACAACACTGAAGAAATGACACTTTGCTACAATGTAAAATAGTGAGTGTACAGCATGTATAACAGTGTAAATTTGCTGTTACCTCAAAATAACTCAGCACACAGCCATTAATGTCTAAACCGCTGGAAACAAAAGTGAGAAAATGTCCAAATTGGGCCCAAAGTGTCAATATTTTGTGTGGTCACCATTATTTTCCAGCATTGAGGTAACCCTCTTGGGCATGGAGTTCACCAGAGATTCACAGGTTGCCACTGGAGTCCACTTCCACTCCTCCATGACGATATCATGGAGCTGGTGGATGTTATAGACCTTGTGCCCCTCCACCTTCCACTTGAGGATGCTCCACAGATGCTCAATAGGGTTTAGGTCTGGAGACATGCTTGGCCAGTCCATCACCTTTACCCTCAGCTTCTTTAGCAAGGCAGTGGTCATCTTGGAGGTGTGTTTGGGGTCCTTATCATGTTGGAATACTGCTCTGCAGCCCAGTCTCTGAAGGGAGAGGATCATGCTCTGCTTCAGTATGTCACAGTACATGTTGGCATTCATGGTTCCCTCAATTGACTGTAGCTCCCCAGTGCCGGCAGCACTCATGTAGTTCCAGACCATGACACTCCCACCACCATGCTTGACTGTAGGCAAGACACACTTGTCTTCGTACTCCTCACCTGGTTGCTGTCACACACACTTGACACCATCTGAACCAAATAAGTTTATCTTGGTCTTACCAGACCACAGGACATGGTTCCAGTAATCCATGTCCTTAGCCTGCTTGTCTTCAGCAAACTGTGGGCTTTCTTGTGCATCATCTTTAGAAGAGGCTTCCTTCTGGGATGACAGCCATGCAGACCAATTTGATGCAGTGTGCGGCGTCTGAGCACTGACAGGCTGACCCTCTACCCCTTCAACCTCTCCAGCAATGCTCTAATATACTAACAATACTGAATAAAAAACAGGGACTAATATCACAAATATATCGCCAGTTACAAGAAAAATATGAAAATGAAATAGTTTTACCGGCAAAAAGATTCTGGGGCGATGATCTGGGTGGAATCGCGGATGATCAATGCTCTGGAGATGTCCCAAACTGCATCTGTATTGGCATGGAGTATTGTCCACAATTAATGATCGCCTTGAGATATCTATTGGGCTAGATCCTGGGATTTGTCTCCTCAGTGTCCTGGATAACTCCAAGATGTCAGGAGACAAAACTATTCCAATTATAAGGATTCTCTTCCAGGCACGCAAGCTCATAGCTCAAAAATGGATCTCACAGTATCCACCGCCAGTTGAGGAATGGAAAGTAAAATGAGTGAAACTATAATGCAGGAGAAATATACTTTTTCACATAGAGGTCATCCAGAAAAATATGAAAAAATTTTCAAAAAATGGATGGAATTGCAGGATTAACCGAGTTGGGATAGAGGGGCAGAGGGGGTGAGTTTGTTAGGGGAGGGGGTCTTGGAGGGTTTTTTTTTTCCATATGTGGTTGGAAATGTTTGTATGTATTATCTTGTATGTTTGAAAAATTTATAAAAAGTGATCTAATTTAAAAAGAGTACCCAGTCTTTGAAGGTCTGTGGTGACAGAACCCACCACCATGGGTGAAGGCTGGACCTGTGGCTTAGGCTATTGTCCTGCAGCAGGAGCGGTAAGTGGCCCTGTGAAACACCAGGGTCCAATTAGGGTTGCCACATCATCCCTTTAATCCAGGACACATATGAATTACACAGGTTCTGAGGCCAATTTAATGCAGATAAGGCACCAAGTGAGTTTAATTAACACTTTAATTAGCCACAGAACCTGTCCAATTAATATGTGTCCTGGATTAAAGGGATTATGTGGCAACCCTAGGTCCAATTGTTATATATATATTCCCCTGCAGCAGTTGTATATCTAGGCCAGGGTTTCTCAACCAGGGTTCTGTGGAACCCTAGGGTTCCCCCAGAGATTGCTAGGGGTTCCTTGAGCAATGGTCAATTTCTACCTCTCAGATAAATTCCCACTGACATCATTGTTTTTAATCTATCTGTAATGGGGTAATGCAGGGGTAGGCAACATTGTCACTCCAGCTGTGGTTAAAATACAAATCCCATCATGCCTCTGCCTCAAGGAGTCATGCCTGTGACTGTCAGGGTCTTGCAATGTCTTATGGGACTTGTATTTTCACCACAGCTGGAGGGCCGAGTAATGCTTCCCAATGACCACAAGTGTAAGGAGCATTCTTCCCATTGAACATCACACTAATGTATCATGAGTTGTAGATTTTTCTTTTTTAGCAGGGGTTCCCCAAGACCGGTGAATTATTTCAAGGGTTCCTTGGTGTTGAAAAGGTTGAGAAAGGCAGATCTAGGCTGACATGTCTTGTAAAAAAAAAATGTTTCCTTGCTATGCTTGTTTTGCCCTCCAAATGGCATGGGTTGCTGCTCTATGTTTCTCTTTCCAGGCTGCTCAAGCTGTGGGAAGCGTTTTTGAAAAAAAATAAAAGCCTACAGTCAGAGGTCTTTTTTGACAGACTGGAGGGACACAGAGCAGCCTATCCTGATGTAACACGTGAGTCCTATATGTGATGGCAGGTGCAGCCTAGTTATGTTGCATTGACTGGAAGAACGGGTCATTTCTATTAGATTCTTCCAAGAGGGAATTGCGGTACTGAGGAACTTGTGTATTGTGTTCACAAAGCCAGTTACCACTGCTTCAATCAAGCTATGTTTTCCAAGAAGCGTTCTAGGGGGAGTGCTGCAGCAAGGGGCACATGTGTTCCATCAGTGGCTCCTGTCGAAGCCAAACAGAACTCTGCTGCAATAGCCCCACCTGAAAGACTGGATGACACCGGGTAATCTGAGCTGCTGTGTCTATCCGGCATTGTATCTGCTACCAATGCTTCTACCTCAGAGTAGATTACTAAGGAGGGTCTGGCATCAGCTTTGGCTGGTTTGGAAAGAAAGATTGCTGGAATTATCGCTACAGTCACGCAGAGTGGCAGAAAGCGTGACAGATCCCCTTCCCCTACTCCTCCTATATTGGAGCAGAACTGGATTGATGAGGTAGAAGGGGTAATGGCCGATCAAGGCAACTGATATCCAAACAGAGGAATTTGCCTCAAGTGATTCAGAACCTGAAGAAGCTCAGATTATATCAGCCTCTCATTCACAAAAGCTCATCCATTCTCTTATGCAGATGGTTTGTACAGCTTTTAGGTTACCTCCAGTAGAGGTCCTGGAAAACCCTTGTTCCTCCCTGGGTTCTTTGAAACCACAGCAGGGTACGCATGTGTTTCCTTTCCATCCACTCTTGAAGCAGGTGGTATATTCTGACTGGGAGCACCCAGAGAGGATGTTTGTGCCTCCAAGGAAATGTTCCCTGTTGTATCCTATAGAGGAGAGCTTTAGTAAAAAGTGGAGCATACCAGTTGCTGATGCAGCAGTTTCCTCCCTAAGCAAGACTTGCTCAGTGGACAATGCACAGGCCTTTAAGGATCCTGTGGGTAAGAAGCTGGAAGGCTTGTTAAAGGCATCCTTCACTTGGCAGGTTCCGCTATTCAGTCCACAGTGGCGGCTATTGGGGTCTGTCAAGCCTTGAAGGATCAGGATAGATGGCCCAATAGAGCAGATGTAAACAATAAGGCTAGGGCCAAAAGAGGCCAAAGGTCTGCTAATACTGGCACCAAACCCTCCTCATGAAGGTATGCCCCCACTCGTGCAGGTGGGGGGGGTTGTTGCAGTTTGCGGGAGTGTAGGGAACGCTGGTTCAGGACAAGTGGGTCAGGGGTACAAGATAGAGTTACACTCCTACCCTCCTCAAAGATTTGTGAGGTCCAGCGTTCCCACAGACCTTTCAAGAAAGGGTTCATTATTTCAGGCACTAGACTGTCTAAGTCGCCAAGGTGTGATTACAGAAGTCCCAGTTCCCGAAAGGGGTACAGGGTTTTATTCGAACCTCTTCATGGTTCCAAAACCAAACGGGGACATAAAACCAATTCTGGATCTAAGAGCACTGAACCGTTATCTCTCAGTGTGGCCCTTTCAGATGGAATCAGTCTGCTCTGTAGAGGCCTCTCTGCAAGAAGGAGATTTTCTGGCATCCATAGATATCAGGGATGCATACCTGCGCGTGTCAATTTTTCAACTTCATCAAAGGCTTTTGAACTTTGTCATAGAGGAACAGTACTTTTCATTTATGGCTCTGCCCTTTGGGCTTGCACCCATCCCCCGAGTTTTCACAAAGGTCCTGGAGACAGTGCTGGGTATTCTAAGATTGTAGGGGATCTTTATTGCAGGCTATTTAGACAATCCCCTACTCAGGGATCAATCGCTGCAGGTTTTGATGAGGAACCTGACTGGAATACTTAGGCCTGATTATGAACACAGTCCAGGCAAGAGTGTTCTTGCCTCCAAAAAGGGTGGAGGCCTTAAAGGATCAAGTTCGGCAAGTAAGTTGAAAGAGACACCCATCTGTCCGACTCTGTATGAGTCTTCTGGGAAGGATGGTTTCCTCATTCGAGGCAATTCCGTATGCCCAGTTTCATTCCAGGGCATTCCAGCAGAACATTCTGCCTGCATGGCGCAGGAAGATGCAGGCGTTGGATTACTACATGATCATAACCCACATGCTCAAGGAAGTCTCACATGGTGGTTAATAGACCACAATCCGGTACAAGGAATGTCTTTTCTTCCGTTCTCGTGGAAGGTAGTGACCACAGATGCCAGTCTCTCCGGCTAGGGCACAGTCATGGAAAGTTCCACAGTCCAGGGGAAATGGACTCTGAAGGAACAGGGACTGTCCAAGGTTCTAGAGCTGCGGGCAATACGGCTCACGCTGAATTGTTGGACAGCAGAGTTATAGGGTTACAGTTGCAGTCATCTGGCTCACATGGAGGTCAGTCATGTGTTATCCTGGGCAGAAAAGCATGTGCCAGGGCTGTCTGCAGTCCACATTCCAGGGGTAGAGCACTGGAAGGCGGACCATCTCAGGTGCCAGCAGATACATCCAGGAGAATGGTCTCTGCAACCACAGGTGCTTATGCAGATTTGCCAGCGTTAGGGCACACCGGATGTAGATCTATTGGCATCCAGGTTCAACTGCAGTTTGTATCCAGAGCAAGAGATCCCCTTTGCGATCGGGATAGATGCACTGGTAGTTCCCTGGGCTCAGTTCTCTCTGATTTATGCATTCCCCTTGATTCCTCTCCTGACAAATCTTTTGTGCAGGATCCCAGAGGAGATGGGGTCAGTCATATTTGGTAGGAGGCCCTGGTACCCGGAGATAGTGAATTTGGCGAGCCTTGGACGCTTCCGCTCCGGCTCAATCTACTTTCACAGGGGCCTATATTGCACCCGAATTTATGCTCACTGAATTTGACAGCGTGGCTATTGAAGCCAGGGTTCTAGAAGATCGTGGTATCTCAGGACTAGTGATGTCAGAAAGGCGGTCACCAGGAAGATCTATCATAAGTTTGGAAGGCCTACATTGCATGGTGTGAGTCCAGAAGTTGGCATCCTCGCAAATATTTGGTAGGAAGAATTCTCTCCTTTCTTCAGTCAGGCTTAGACAAGAAATTAGCCTTGACAACAATTAAAGGACAGGTTTCAGCTTTATCAGTATACTTCCAGAAGCCTTTGGCTTAACATTCCTTTATCCAAGCTCTTCTTCAAGGAGTGACTTATTTATTGCCTCCAGAGAAGATTCCCCTTTGTCCTTGGGATTTGAATTTGGTTCTGTCAGTGCTACAAGAGCAACCTTTTGAACCAATCAATGAAATTCTGTTAGTTCTTTTGACACAGAAGTTGGCTTTTCTTTTTGCAATTATTTTGGCTAAAGGGTCTCCGAACTAGCGGCCCTTTCCTGTAAAGAGCCCTATTTGATTTTGCATCATGATGCAACCTTCCTTTCTGCCTAAGGTAGTTTCCGATTTTCATGTAAATCAAGACATTGTTCTACCTTCTTTTTTCTCTCAGTCTGGCTCCCCAGAAGAGAAGCAGTTGCACCTTTTGGATGTCAGAACCTATTTGGAAAGGTCTGCTAGCATCAGAAGCTCTGATGTGTTTTTTGTTTTGCCGGGGGGCCCCAAGAAGGGTCAAGTGGCTTCTAAGGCATCCATTTCACTTTGGATTCGCCAGTTAATTACTCAGGCCTATGGCCTGAAAGGTAAAGCCTTTGGGGTTAGAGCTCATTCTACCAGGGGTGTTGCGTGAGTGGCGCAGATTTTCAAGGCCGCTACTTGGTCTTCGGTACATACATTCACAAGGTTTTATCAGGTGGATGTTAGGGCAGCAGAGGACTTGGCTTTTGGCCGTAGTGTCTAACAGGCTTCTGTATACATCTGATGGTGTTTTCATACAGTGTGTCTCCCTCCCCTCAAGGCTATTTCTCTGGTACATCCCAGGTAGTAATGTATATGGCTGCTCTGTGTGCCGTGATGTATGAGAAAGAAAACTGGATTTTTTCTTCATATTTACCTGTAAAATCCATTTCTTTGAGTACATCATGGGACACAGAGGTCCCTCCCCTCTCTTTTTGGGAGTTCATTGCTTGCGACAAAACTGGAGTACTTCCTGTAGGTGAGGGGTTATATAGAGGGGACTTCCTGTTTTGGTTATTCTACCAGTGTCCATTCACCTATAGGTGGCGCATAGCCCAGGTAGTAATGTATATGGCTGCTCTGTGTCCCGAGATGTACTCAAAGAGTTGCCATGTTGAATTTCCAGTGACCAGTATGAGAGCGTGAGAGCGATAACACCAAATTTAACACACCTGCTCCCCATTCACACCTGAGACCATGTTACACTAATGAGTCACATGACACTGGGGAGGGAAAATGGCTAATTGGGCCTAATTTGGACATTTTCACTCATGGGTGTACTCACTTTTGTTGTCAGTGGTTTAGACATTAATGGCTGTGTGTTGAGTTATTTTATTTTAAATAATTTTTATTGATATTTGAAATGGTTATACAGCGTGTAGCAGACATATAAATTGTCACTTCTACAATCCAGTAAATAAATTAACAGAGTAACTTGTAACAGTAACATAGGCTGTCTTCACTGCAATCCAACTAAAAGAGTATACATCTCTCAGATTTAATGTCCTTTTTATGTACTTTCGAGAGAGTCAGACCTTCGGCCTCGCGCTGCCCCCCCTGCCCACCCCCACAGGGATCAAGCTGTGGGCAAGAGAAATCAGCCCAACACCAGTCAACCTTTAGTGGACTGCGTCATAGGCAACATTAAACATTTGTGATCATTTTTTAGCCAGTGAAGAAGAAAAAAAAAGAAAGGCAAAAGAGAATTATACAAATAACAAAAAAGAATAAAAGACAAAAGAAAGCGTAAAAAGATGTTGTTTCCCAGAGTAGCACCCAGCATTTTAGATTTTTCATGAGAGAATCATATATAGGTTAGTCTAAAATTTCCACAGTGACCAATTTAGATCATACCTGGCCTCTCTACCCTCTTTATATGCAAAAAATTGCTCAAACACTGCTATATTGTTGACTATCCCGATTACTTCGCTGATTTTGGTGTATCATTCGACTTCCATTTTTGCATTATTACTGAGCACGCCGCCATGATTATATTTATGGATATTGGCCTCAAGGAAGGGTGGAAGTTTGAGAGATTGATGGCAAGAATTGCTTGTTCGATGTTCGGTTTAGTTATATTGCCTGTAACTTTGGAAATTAGTTTGAAGGTTTCATGCCAAAAACTACTGAGGTGCTTTCAGGACCATACCATATGTGGTAGTGTTACCACCTGACCACATCCCCTCCAACATAAATTTGTGTTGGTATTGGAAAATTTGACAGCTATATAGGGAGAATAATGCCACCTCATCAGAAATTTTATAGGGAGTTCCCAGTAATTAGAGCAACGGGAGTATTGATGGATATGATCGCATTTAGCCATTGCGTTTCCCACTTGGACAGAGGGTAAGGTTTATAAAATTGGTATTTAGAGTTAAGGGATTTGTATATTAACGAGGTTCCTTTTAGTTTGGAATTTGCAGATTGCCAGAATTTCCAGATGGATTCCGGCATCATGCATTCCTTTACTTCTAGAGGTCGAAGCAAAGAGGACATCCTCATGTAGGAAAATAACTCGGAGTTGGGTAGGTTAAATCTACTGGATAGATCTTGAAAGGATTGCAGTTTTCCCCCAATACAAATTTCCTGTAAATTTTGTATTCCCCACCTTTTCCATTGATCTACATCTATGTCTGCAATGCACCATTCTATAGATTGTAATGGAATCAGGATTTTTACAACAGGTTGTCCGTTATTGCCCTTTTTATAGAGGTAGGTCCAGGCCTGAAAGGAGGCCGCTATGGTAGGATGGTCTATGTTTTTTCCTAAATGGTTAAGGTTAAGGGACATCAGAAATGACATTGGAGATTTGTTTTTCATCCAAGCCCTTCCTAGTTGGCACCAGGGTTTCCGAGGGGCATCATTAAACCATGATTTTAATTGGTTTAGTAACGTGGCTATGTAATAGTCCTTCACATCCGGAAGGCCTAGACCGCCTACTGATTTATGCTTCCTCTGTATTTGAGAGGGGTATCTTGCTTTTTTCCCTGCCAAAATTAATTGTGTCAGAAGTTTTTGCATCGAGGCAAAGAAGGCAGCAGGTATTGGGATGGGAATTGTCCTAAATTTATATAAAATTTTTGGCAGAAGTTGCATTTTGTATGCGGCTAGTCTACCTGACCAAGATAAGTAATGGGTTTTCATTTTAGCCATTTCTAAGATTAGAGGTTCGATGTTCACCTTATATAGGTTTTTAATTGGAAATGTCAACTTAATACCTAAGTAGGTCAGTGGGTTGTCCGACCAGCAATAAGGGATTTTTCTAATGAGGTCTGATTTAATGTTTTGGTTTATGGCTATGCTTAGTATGTGAGATTTGGAAGCATTACTTTTATAGCAAGCTATGTTGCTGAAATGTTGGAGAGTTTTATGGATCTCTGGCAATGATTGGTCTGGATCTGTGATCAAGAGAATTATGTCATCTGCAAACAATGAGATGACATGATGGGAGTCTTGAGAGAGTATGCTCCTTATATTTGGGTTGGACCTAATTCTCTCTGCCAGTGGTTCCATGACCAATGCAAAAATTATTGGGGACAGGGCGCATTCCTGCCTAGTCCCATTGGTTATTTTATTTTAACATTTTGAGAGAACATTCCCTCTGTGAATACATATTCCGGAGGGGAAGAGTAAAGAGCAGTAATTGTAGACCTGGCCCTGTAAACCGAACTTGTGCAGTACTTCCCTGAGATACCCCCAGCGCACTCTATCAAATGCCTTCTCTGCATCCAAAGCCAGAAGCAGAGAAGGCCTTCCCAAGTTTTCCATTGTGTGCAAAAGATTGATCATCCTTCTTGTTGCATCAGGAGCTTGCCGTCCAGAGACACATCCCACCTGGTCAGGATTAATCAGTTTTGGTAGAATCTTACTTAGCCTGTTTGCTAATAATTTGGCGTAGATTTTCACATCTACGTTTAGTAGCGAAATAGGCCGAACATTCTGTGGCGTGTTTGGTTCTTTTCCTGGCTTGGGAGAGTAACAAAAGTTGCTGTTAACATTTCAGGTGGGAAGTTAGCAGAGGACCTTCAACAAGTGTGGAGATAAAATATCTCTGAAGAGTTGGTAATATTCTGATGACTACCCATCAGGACCTGGGGATTTATTTTTTGGCAAGCTCTTAATTAAGGTAGATACTTCACTCTCTGTAAATGGTTGGTTTAATTCTGAAAGGTCAGTTGGGTCGATAACTGGGAGGGATATTGCATTTAAAAATTCGGAAATATCCTTACCAGATCCTGTCTGGGTCATTACGCAAATTGTATAGGGATTCATAGTAATCGCTGAAGGCGTTGGCTATTTCTTTCGAGTTATAAACAGTGATGTTCGTTTTGGGATTGTGGATATGTCTAAATTTCTGTTTAATTATTTTGTCCTTTAGTTGGGTTGCCAAATACTTACTTGCTCTATTGCCGTATCCGTATGACTGAGCCCTCAGTGTTCTGATGGCTTTATCATTTTGGGACAGCAATAAAGATCTAAGTTCCTGTCTTTCTTGATATAGTTGGTCCCTGACCAATTGTGAAGTAGAAATTTTGTTGCTATTTTCTAATTTGGATATGGAGGAGAGAAGGTCCTTCAGCCGCTGCTCCCTCTGCCTTTTAAGTCTAGCCGATAATTGAATAAGAAGGCCTCTAATATAAACTTTATGGGTGTTCCATAGAGTGAAGGGATCCTCAACCGAGGGGGTATTGATGTCAAAGAATTCTTTCAAAGCTGTCATAATAAGTTTTTTATTCTCAAATTGGGTTAGGGTGTAGATGTCATTCCGCCATCTATTTGCCCTGGTCTCGGTACGAAGATCCCCCACTACCACAGAGATTGGTGCGTAGTCAGACCATGTAATACAGTGGATTTCAGATTTAGTAATTTTTTGGAGCAGGAATTAATCAATCCTTGAATAGGTGTGGTGGGCACTGGAGAAAAAAGTAAAGTCTTTTTCTGTGGAATGCTGGCATTTCCAGATGTCGTAAAGGTTTGATGAGGTTATAACGTTTTTCAGAGTCGCTCTGTGTTTTTTATGTGGCTCAGTTCCAGATAGATCCAGGTCTGCATTCGGTATGGCATTGAAGTCTCCACAAATGATTTTATGTCCTTGTTGTATGCGGGTAACTTTCTTCCAGATTTTATTTAAGCATGAAATTTGCTTTGTGTTTGGTAAGCATATGTTGACTAGAGTATATTTAATTTGGTTTAGCTCGCACACAATGGCCAGGAATCTTCCCTGGGAATCTTCTAATTTGTCCAATAGAGTAAAATGTACAGAGTCTTTAATTGCTATGGCCACTCCCCTCTTTTTGCAGGGGCCACTTGCTATCAAAACGTGGGGGAATTTCTTGTGTTTAAACAAGGGAGGTTTGCGAGAGTCAAAGTGGGTCTCCTTGAAACAGATGATATCACATTTGAGGTTGCAGGCCTCCCTCCAGGCCAACTGCCATTTAAACGGGCTACTTAGCCCTTTGACATTGAGAGATGAGATCTGAAAGGACATAGTGACGTAACAGATATGTTATTGAGTTGCAGTTGTGGTGCTCTACTTGGAAGGCGGGGGTGCGGATCCTGTGGCACCCTCAAGTAGGTGCTTCAGTGAGTAGTTTAGAATGACTTGTATTAATGCACTGAGTAACACCACAGGGTCAAGAGGTCAGGCAGTGCGTGGAAAAAGTGTGTTACTGCTAAGGTGAGCCCTCTGGGAAAAGCGATGAGAGCAATTTTGATAAGAAAAGAAAATCAAAAAAACACGTAAATGGTGAAAGTAAACTGTGAAGGGTAAAAACAGGTGATTCATTCCAAGAATGTGTGCGGACCACTTGCCACTCAACGTGGGGGTCAACAGGTGACAAAAAAGGTGGAAATCTCCTGGGTTGCCAGGTATGGTAAATTTAATTTCGATTAAGCTTTTCTGAAGTCAACCCATTTCGGTATCGGAGTCTCCATTAGGAAGTGAGGGAGGTTTGGAAGGTAAATTGTTTGATGTCCCTTGGTGGACTAATATGTCCCATTTTTGTAGGCGAGCTATTCCTTCTTTCACTGTGGTGATCACATGAGAGTTGTCGTCTTTTGTTATCAACAGTTTAGCTGGATAAAGCCATCTGTATATAATATGGTGGTTGTTTAGAGGCTTCGTAATCCTCGCCAATTGTTTACGTTGTTGTAAGGTAAAGGCAGAGAGGTCGTTGAAAAATGACAACTCCTGCAAGCTTGTCAGGAGGTTGCCTCAGTCTCTTTTGTGTGGAAAAAATGAATTCTTGCGATCATGTTGCTGGAATATGTTTAGGTCTAGGAAGCCTGTAGATGCGATTGATAAGTAAATCTTCAAGTGGAGCTTCTGGTAGAGCCGTTTTGAGCACATTTGTGAAGAATTTGTTCAATTCCGAAGGTTTGATTGACTCCAGGATTACTCGGATTTTGATGTTATTACGTCTTGAACGATCCTCAAGATCTGCTAGTTTCGTTTTCATCCACCATAGTTCATCCTCTCTTTTGTTGTGAGCGTCAACCAGTTCATTAAACGTTGTGTTTATTTTAGATTTGATATGTGAGACCCTATTGCTAATGTCTGAGACTTCAGATTTAAATTGATGTGCTAAGGACATTATATTGGTATGAATAGTAGATCTTAAGGACATTAACATATCCCTTAGTGTTGTGTCCAGTACTGGAATATCAGCTGTTGGAAAGTTTGAAATAGAATCGTGCAGTACTCTAGTGTCATCTAGCGATATGTTTAAGTTGCTTGCATCAGGTGAGTTGGAGAGAGCTTTTAGCCGGGCTGGATGAAGGTGAGTAGTGTTGAATTTCCCCGTAATGTGGATCTGTGGGTGTAGCTGAAGATTTCTGATTCAGTTTATAGTTGTTGTGCTTTGGCGGCTGCTGAATTTCAGTATTACTGTTTGCATTGCCATTTTGTTAAGTCTCTGTTGGGCCAGGAAAAAAAAGTCTGTCATTTTGCCTGGTCTAGCCCCTTCATTTCTCTTCCTCGATGACATGAGGGCCCAGGTTCAGTAACAATAACAATAGTGTAATACAAAGCTTCTAGTTGCTTATGAGAGTTCTGGCAGCCCTTGTGGAGATGATATTTTTAAAATATAGTCATTCTCTCTCTCTGCTGGTTTCCCTGCCAACAGAGGGAACTTCTTTATTTGTTTTGGCAGGAATGAGTTATCTGTGCAGCTGTGCTAGGTAATATACAGAAGAAATAAGGCGCTTGTAATACTGGGCTGGGTGTACCAAGATGGCCGCCGGTTTATCAAATGCTGTCCCCAGCTGTGTTATGGGCTCCCCAGTGGCTTTAGTCTGTCCCCTAGTACCCTCCGAGGGGTGGTGACCCAATGCTGTCCCCTCACTTGTTCCACAAGCCCCAGGTGCTATGGAATACAGGCTGCTGCTGTAAAGATGGCAGCTGCGTTAGGCCTCTATAGGCCCCAGTTTGGGCCAGCAGTGGCTCAGGAGCTTAGAAGTCACTGGGAGGGAGGACAGTGGTAGGGAATTTCTCTGGGGTGCCCCGCAAGGGTACCGACGGGCCAGATGGTTTGGGGAGAGGAGGGTGGTAACCGGAGCGTTCGTTCCCGGCAAGGCTGCACAAAGCCTCGGCCTAAATATTTCCTCGAGCGGTCGTCCGATCCACTTGAGACTTAGGTTGGTGTGTAGCTGGGGGCTTGCAGAGGTATAATACCTTCATTCCTCGCAGCTGCACGTCTTTCCCTGTTCGCGTCAGGCCATGCCCCATGTTGAGTTATTTTAAGGGGACAGCAAATTTACACTGTTATACAAGCTGTACACTCACTACTTTACATTGTAGCAAAGTGTCATTTCTTTAGTGTTGTCACATGAAAAGGTATAATAAAATATTTACAAAAATGTGAGGGGTGTACTCACTTTCGTGAGATACTGGACAATAATTTGTCTTAGGAGGTGGCAGCACTAAGACCAGAATGTCCTTGAGTTTTATAGTGGGGTGTTTCAAGCTATGGCTATTAAATCCACTCACTGCAGTCCACTGTCAGTAAAAAGCAAGGTCGACCTGATGGTGAACTGCTCTGTGTTTCCCATTATGCTGTACCAACCCATAGATCTGCCTCCCATATGACTCCTCATTTCCCAAATATGGGCATTACCACATTTGGGTAGTGACCTCACAAGTATCCCCAGGCTTTTGTTTTCATTTGTAGTTACATAATGTCATAGTTTATAAGGTTCAAAAAAGACACAGGTTCACCCAGTTCAGCCTATGTGTGATTTTAATTCACTAACAATTCCCATAGCCCTGTATATTCTGCTTCATGAGGAAGACATCTAAAATTTGTTTTAAATTGTCAACACTTACAGCTAGTACCACTTCCTGGGGGAGGGCATTCCACATTTTAACTGCTCTAACATGAAGACCCCTTTCCACAATCTTAACATTTTAAAGCTGATTGAGACATATAAAAATACTTGCAGCTGTAATTGCAGCAAAAGGTGGTTCTACAAATTATTGACTTGAATACAAATGCAAGCCACACTTTTCACAAATTTATTTGTAAAAAAAAAAAAGAAAACTATTTATCATTTTCCTTCCACTTCACAATTATGTGCCACTTTGTGTTGGTCTATCACATAAGATCCCAATAAAATACATGTACATTTTTGGCTGTAACATGACAAAATGTGGAAAATTTTAAGGGGTATGAATACTTTTTCAAGGCACTGTATATAACATCACCAATTTATGCAGCACTTTATATTTACATTGTACATTGACATCAGTCCCTGCCCTCAATGAGCTTACAATCTAAGGTTCCTAACTCACATTCATACATACACATACTAGGGCCAATTTAGACAGGAGTCAATTAACCTACCAGCTTATATTTGGAGTGTGGGAGGAAACCAGAGTATCCGGAGGAAACCCATGCAGGCACAGGGAGAACATGCAAACTCTCTTTTAAGTGCCTCTTCTCCACAATGAATAACTGTAATCTATGTAATCAATCCTTGAAGCTGTGGTTCTCCATCCCCCTTATTCATTTTTGCCCTTTGTTGAACTCTTTCCAATTCAACAATGTCTTTTCTGAAGATTTGTGACCAATACTGAACTGCATATTTAAGATGAGGCTGGACCAGTGTTTCATAAAGGGGTAGAACTATTGATTTATCTCTTGAATATATGCCTTATTTGGCGCATGATAGCATTTTGCTAGCTTTGTTAGCTGTGGGTTGGCATTGCATGCTATTGCTGTGTCTGTGACCTACAAGCACCCCAGATCCTTTTCCATCTCCATCTTTTTCCCCTCCTAATGTACAATTTGCTTTTGTATTTTTGACAACCCAGTGCCTATGTTTTAATACTGAATTTCATCTGCCATGTAGCTGCCCAACCCCCTATTTTATCAAGGTCTTCCTGTAATTACACTATATCTTGTGCCAAAGGCATTTCCCTGCATAATTTGGTATCAACAGCAAACAATCAAAATGGAGCTTTTAATCATCGTTATATAATTAATAATCAAAGACAGAACAGTGGGGCACGCCGTTTACAACTTTAGACCATTCAGAGAATGAGTTATTTTTCACTACTCTCTGGACTCGTTCATGTAACCAGTTTCACATCCATGTACATACAATTTTAACAACTCCAACAGACTTTATTTTATAGACTAAATGTTTAATGAGGTACAGTATGAAATGCCTTAGCAAAATGTAGATAAACTACATCCACTGGACTTCCACCATCCAGTTCCTTACTTCCCCATATAATTATAAGAAGTTGGTCTGAAAAATGTATTTTATAAATCAATGCTGGATGTAACTTATACCTTTATCACAGACAAGTGTCTTTATAGGTCCCTTAGCATTCACTCAAATACTTTACATGCTATTGATGTTGGGCTGACTGGTCTATAGTCAAACATCGCAATCCTTTTTTTGTAAATTGGTACCATATTTGTTCTACACCAATCAGTCGGTACCATTCCAGTCAGTTAGGTGCCTTTAAAAATTTAAAATAAACTAATAAAAATGTAAAGTATAAATAAAAAAAAATTAATTTAAAATAGTGGCTTTGCTATAACTGAGCTAAGTTCCATAAGGACTCATGGGCGTAAGACACGTGGATCTGGTGATTTGTTTACATTAAGTTTCAGCTGAATGGGGCCAGGAATAAAGCTTTGTGCGGGAAGCTGTCATATTGATGACAGCTTCCCAGTATAAACTGCCCTACTTTGAGCACTGGCATCTCTCTATACACCAGCTCAGCTTTGGCTTAATCACCACTAATCTCCGAACAGGCAGTAATTCTGTAAAAATCTGTTGCAGCCAAAGCAATAGTTTTTTAAAGTGGTCATTTCGTACAAAATGGGACCATGCCATAACTATAAGCCAAGAGCTTGGCTCGCAGTTGCAGTGCAGCCCCATTGACCTCAATTGGCGAGTTTGACAATACTGCCTGTTATACTCTACAGCCTGTTTGAAAAATGCAGCAGCTGCATAGTGAAGCAAAATATTAGCATTCAGGAGGGTGGTCTGTGGTTGGTGAAAACTTGGCTCAGCCACCTGTTTTTACTACCCTCAGGCCGCCAATGTGAAAGAGTCCTTTCGATTTTAGATGTGTTGTAGCTGCTACTTCCACAGTCCAGTAGCCATTGGTGTTTCAGCTAAAACTACCTAAGAAAGCCAAAATTTGTGTTGACAGAATATGGTGTAGCTGACGCTGTTTGTGAAAAGCAAAAGCAAAGATCAAGCAGCATTAGATGTACCCTTTGTGAACTGAACTCAGGCAAATTCACCCATTCCTGCATAAAAAAGACACCAGGTCCTAGTAAGCAGAAGTGCAAGTTGTCTGCTGCAGGTAACCTATATATCATGCCTCCCAACTGTCCCAGATTGGGACCTCCCTGAGATTTTAAGTAAGACCCAGGGTCCTGCAGATCTGGGCTGAGCTCCACTCAGTGGTGGTATCCTCAATTGGTGCAATGTGTATTCTCACACACTGCACTGAGTGAGGATTCCTGTTAGCATAGCATCAATCTTTAATACTGCCATTGGTTGCTAGGACCGCTGGCATCCTAGCAACCTCCACCTCCCAGCTCCACCCCGCTGCCACCTGCTACGGCTCCCTACCTCTCAGCGGCTCCCACCTGTTAAGAGCAGGAGTCGTGAAGTTGCTTAAAACTAGTGAAGGACAGCCACTAGGAGGCACAGTGAGAGAAGCACAGAGACCAGAGCCATCCTTTGCCAAAGGCAAGCCCAGCCGACGATCAATCTGGCCAGTATCATCCCCTGCTAGCAACACTCCATCCAAGCTGGGCAGGATGCTATAATCTGTCTCCCTCTAGCTGTTGCTGCTGCTCGATGCCTACCTGCCTGTCATTTAAATTACTAGACATTATTATACATTTCCCCATCATGCAGCACACCTACATAGCTGGCAGTTTTGGATTCCCCTCACCAGCTGTCACAACCACCCCATGCCTCCCAGCGTCTTCCCTCTCCCCCCTTCGTTGCTCCCCCCTCCTGGCTCTTCCAGCATCATCTTCCATTCCCACTCACCAGCCATTAAAATCCAATCTCTAGCCCAGCCCTCAACCCCCCCCCCCCACTAGCCCAAAGCATTGTTTTCAGAGATCCTCTCCAGCCACTAAAAAAAATCTTTCCACAACCCTCCCATCCCCCTCCCCAAAGACTTCAATACCTTCTATTTTAAACACCCCTTCTTCCACCCCACCCCCACTTACCCTTTCCTCATCCCTACCCCCAACCCACTCCTTAGCCCCACCCCCGCTGTCCATCTATAACCCCCCATCCACAGCCCACCTCCCCATTCCACATCAGAAAAATGACAGGGGGGTACATTAATGGGGGGGTGGGCACAGTGACAGGGGTAGTAGGGTGGGGGAAAGGATTGCGCTAGAAATGGAGATGGGGGACTTGTGCTTGAATAGGGGGACAGAGATTTGGTTGGAAAGGGGGATTGGGGGCATTGGAGGATTTGTGCTGGGGGACTTTGGTGGGGGGTGGGGGGTTTTACTTAAAAAAGGGGGATTGTGCTGTGAGGGAGAATTTGTGGGGTGCAAGAGTGTCACGTACCTGGTGGGTAGATCCTGGTTTATGCAGAGGAAAGCCTCCCTTGCACTTCTGATTCGGGGCCCCTGATAGAGTATACAGGTAGCGAAGGAGTGCAGAGTCGCACGAGTGCTGGTAAAAGTGCTTTGCCGTTGGACTGCTGATCCAGTAGTCTGCCAGATGGCAGCGGGTCACCGTTGGTAGGAGCAGGCTTGTATTTAGCTGAACAGTAGATCCCAAAAGGTAAGCAGAGTCAGACAGGCTGGGTCATACACAAACAATCAGATAAAAGTACAGATGCAGAGTCAGGAGAATGGTCAAACAGGCCAAGGTTGATGCAGGTGGAAAACAGGAATAGTCAGGAACAAGCCGAGTCAATGCTTCAAGAGCAGCAGATACAGGAAACAGATTTACTCACGGAATGCTGTAGCCAAAACAGCACTGATCCTGGGTTCTGATCCATCTTAAATAGCCCATTTGCCACCCTTATCTGTCATGGAATACCCCGCGCACATTTGCGTATTTGCACGTGCCTTCCAGGCATTCGGGGAACAGGGATTCTTCTACGGCTATTAACCTGTCTGCTGACAGAGCCTTCTTGACATTGCCCCCTCCCAATGGGCAGCCTCCAGATGCCCTACTGGACCATCTTCTCTGGATGGGCTTGGTTGAACGTGTGGATAAGTCTTCTGGCGTGGATGTTGCTTTCAGGTTCCCAAGAATGTTCTTCAGGGCCATACCCTTTCCACTTGATTAGGTACTGGATCTGATTTCTCCTTTTTCTGCAATCCACTAACATTGGTTTAGGTGGGCCTGTGTTCCGCTGGGGAAAAAAATCAGGAATGGCAGGTTTTAGTAGGGCCACATGAAAAAACGGGGGGATTTTAAAGGAGGCTGGTAATTCCAATTCATAAGCCACATCATTGATTCTTCTCTTCACCGGAAATGGCCCCACAAACTTTGGCCCGTTTCCTTGATGGACAGGATAATTTCAGGTTAGTTCTGGATAGCCATACCTGATCAACGGTTTCCAGAATAAATTCCCCATGCCTTTTCCTGCCGAAAGCTCATTTATTGTATTCCTGCGCTTTGGTGATTGCCTCCTGCAACATCTTGTTGTTAGTTTCCAAGAAGGTTACTGTTTCAACCACAGCTGGAACGGAGCATTCAGGATTAGTATTGGGTAGAAGTGAAGTATGAAAGCCGTAGCTGGAAAAAAATGGGAATTGCTTGGTGGTGGAGTGTTTGGAATTGTTGTATACAAATTCATCTAGTGGAAGTAAAGATACCCAGTCAAAGTAAATATTGCTTCAGAGTCTGGTTGGTCCTTTCCGTTTCACCATTAGTTTGGGGGCGGTAGGCTGAAGGATAATTTGATTTTCAGGGTCTCTGAGAGGGATTTCCAAAATCTTGAGGTGACCTGTACCCCCGGTCAGATATAATGTTAGCTGGTACCCCATGAAGCTTCACTATTTCCTTTATGAAAATTTGTGCTGTTTCCAAAGCAGATGGTGTACCCTTCATGGGTAGATAATTTGCCATTTTGACAGCCAATCCAGTACTACATAGATAGCTGTACAACCTTCTGATGGGGTAAGTTCCACAATGAAATCCATTGAAATCATTTTCCATGGCCTGTCTGAGATTGGTAGTGGTTTAAGCAGACCCCGTGCTTTGCTCCTGCTACTTTTATTTCAGATACATGTGGTGCATGCCTCCAAATAATTCCTGCAGTCTTTCTCAAGATGGGGCCACCAAAAGGTACGTAGAACTACAAACTGTCCTGCTAATGCAAGCTCAGAACAAAAACATGTATTTCCTCTGGTACAAAAATTTTGTCTTGGTACCATAATAGTCCATCCCTCATTTGTAGGGGTATCTTGGGAGGTGAGAGAACTCCCACAGAGGCTTGTCTGATTTGAGAGATTAGATCTTCTTGCAACAGGAGGAAGTTTCCAGAGGACAGAAGAGCATCAGGTTTAGTATTCTTTGACCTGTATGTTACGTGGAAAGTAGACCTTGAAAAGAACAATGCCAACCTGGCTTTACATGGCCTCAAGCATTTTGCTGTCCTCAAATATTCAAGGTTTTTATGGTCAGTGAAGATTAGTATGGGGTGAGCCACCCCTTCCAGGAGATATCTCCACTGTTCTTGTGCAGCCTTTATTGCCAGAAGTTTGTGATCTCCCACATTGTAATTCCTCTCTGCCGATGACGGTTTGCGAGAGAAGAAAACAACTGGGTGAAGAAGGGCCTTGGCTCCCTGGTGTTGCGAAAGCACTGCCCCTACTGCTGATTCTGATGCCTCAACTTCCAGTACGTATGGTAGAACTGGGTCAGGATGCCTTAGAATAGATGAATAAGTGAACATCTTCTTTAAGATTTTGAAAGTAGACTGGGCTTCGGGAGTCCAGGAAAACCAGTTGCTCTGCTTGGTCAGATGAGTAATGGGAGCAATGATGGCTGAGAATCCTTTGATGAACTTCTGATAGAAGTTTGCGAATCCAATGAAACGCTGTATACCTTTCTTATCTGTGGGAGCTGGCCAATCCAGAATGGCAGTGACTTTTTGAGGATCTATTTTTATGCCCTCTGTAGAGATTATTAATCCCAGGAACTGGATGCTCTGATGCTCAAAGTCACATTTTTCTGGTATGGCATATAAGCCATGCTATCTGAGTCGGGTCAACACCTTTTTCACATGTCACTGAGTGAAGGTTTTTGACTGTGACCTTATTGAGCTCACGGTAGTCAACACAGAGTCGAAGAGAATGGTCTTTTTCTTCACAAAGAAAATGCCTTCCCGGCTGAGGAAGTAGGATGAATTGAACCCCTTCTTCAAACTCTCATCAATGTAATCTTTCAGAGCTGAGAATTCTAGTTCAGATAAGGGAAAGATTCTTCCAAATGGCACTTCGGTCCCCAGGACTAACTCAATTGGACAATCGTAAGATCTATGATGAGGAAAAGTCTCTGCCACTTTCTAACTAAAAATGTCCAGAAAATCCCAATATGTAGTGGGGACAGATGTGCCTGCTTCAGGGTCAGAATCCATACATAGCAAGGATGGTGTAGGACAAGGTACTTCTGTTAGGCAATGTTGATGGCAGTAAGGTGACTGAAACTAGATCTTCTGTGTAACCCAATGGATGTGCAGGTTATGTACCTACAGCCAAGGTGGTTGGTGGTTGGTAGCAATGGTGGCAGGTAATGGGGTGGTCTCTTGAGAGACTAATCCAGACTTGATGGTGGACCATCTCCCAGATGAATGGAGAGCATCTGAGACTTGGGTTACAGAGGTATTTGGTGTTTAGCAGCAAATGACAGATCATGAAGCAACTGCAGGCCCCAGAAACAATTATAGCTGGTGCTTGAATAGTTCTTCCGGGAAGCTGTAACAGAATAGAAATAGCCAGGTGAGAAGAGATGCTGGGTAAAGCTGGATATTTAGGAGAAGTAATAGACAGGCACTTACGGAGTTTGGCTGGGCAGGTTCTCACATAGTGGCCTGGTTCACCGCAACGCAAGCTGTCACGTACCTGGTGGATGAGTCTGGCTTATGCGGGGGCAACCACCCTTACGGCCCTGGTTCGAGAACCCCTGATAGTGCAGACAGGGAGTTCTGGAGCACAGGGGAGCACGAGGGCTGGACAAGTCTCTGATGTCTGGTAGAAGTCCTCTGGAGCTCGTGCAGGCAGAAGGGTAGTGGTGCAGGCCGGGTCGGTAACTTGCTGACTGTGAAGAACAGAAGGTTCAGGCAAACAGGTAGTCGGGTACAGGCTCGGTCGGCAACGTGCAGGCAGATGAGGTACAAAGGGATCAGGCAGGAGAGTAGTCATAAACAGGCAGAGGTCAGGGCAGGCAGATAACAGCACCAAAGTCCAAAGGGCAGCTGGGGTCACAGGTACAGGAAGTCTCTCAGGAACTGCTGGGGGGTCACTGGGACAGGAATTCTGTAGAACGGACAGCACTGGCTGCAGGGTGCTGTCTGCTTAAATGTCTGTTTTGACGCACACAGGCGCATGCACACGAGCACGGACGCGTGCAATGTGCACAGACCTCCGTAAATGGCCATTTTCCTAACACAAGCACAGATTATTCTGGCGACGGCATTGATGTTCCTCGTTGGGGATTGAAGGGTGAAGTAGGCCCAGCTGCATGGGTTCAGAAGTGTCAGGAGCAGGTGCTGAGTGTTTAAACAGAGATGGGCCTGGTGAACTGGCCACCCATGGTAACATCTCTACAGATCATTCAGATTTCCAGTCAATCTAGATGGATCATTTTATGAGATCGTCCAGAGAATGTGGAACCCCCACTTGGGCTAGCTCACCATTTAAGGCTTCTGAAAGACCCATTCGGAACTGGTAACGGAGGGCCGCATCATTCCAATTGGTGTCGGCACTCCAGCGCCTGAAACTGGAAACGTAGTCCTCGGGCGCTCTGCGGCCCTGCTGGAGTGTGTGGAGTACTGCTTCTGCAGTGGCGGTTCGCTGAGGGTCATCATAAATCTGAGCCATGCCATTGAAAAACGTGGTCAGGTTATCTAGGGCATTGGTCTTTTCCAGTAAGCGGTGAGCCCATGACTGTGGCTGACCTTGTAGCAAAGATATGACAAATCCAACCTTTGTGGTTTCCAGGGAGAAGGTGCGGGGCTGTAGTTCACATGCTGTGCAGAAGGCTCCGAATTTGCTGCGATCACCTGAGAACTTTTCAGGAGTAGGTACTCTGGGCTCTGGGGGAAGCATCACCACTGTAGGTACAGGTGAGCTTCCAGAGGGGGATGAGGAAGCAGTAGCAGAGGTAGCAGAGGGTGCAGATAAAGTCTGTACACGTTCCTCGAGCTGCAAGTAACCTTCCTGTAGGTCTTTGACGGCTTGTGTGAGGCTGAGTAGATGTTGGCACAGTTCATCCATGGAGGAGGTTCCTCGCTCAGGCTCAGACATGGCTGTCTCATACTGTCACGTAGCTGGTGGGTAGAGCCTGGTTTATGCAGAGGAAGGCCTCCCTTGCACCTCTGACTCAGGGCCGCTGATAGAGTATACAGGTAGCCTACATGATCGCATTTTTGAGCATGTGTACATGCCTTCCAGGCATTCAGGGAACAGGGATTCTTCTGCAGCTCTTAACCTGTCTGCTGACAGAGCTTTCCTGACAAAGAGGATTTATTATGGGAAGAGTGATTGGAGAAAAGTAGGATTTGTGCTGGGGGGGGGGAATTGGAGGGGAGAAGGACTTTGCACTCTCCTTACCCCTACACTGTGTGTTACACACCCCTGACTCCTGCACTCTTTTTGTTTGGTACTCATGACTCTTACTATGCAGTTCACATTCCTGTCCCCTGAATTATGTGCATTACACACTCCTGCCCCCAGCATTCTGTGCATTACATACTCGTGCCCCCTGCATTCTGTGCATTACACAATCCTGCCCCCTGCATTTTGTGCATTACACACTCCTATCCCCTGCATTATGTGCATTACACACCCCCGTCCCCTACATTCTGTGCATTACACACTCCTGTCCCCTGCATTCTGTGCATTACACACCCCTGCCCCCTGCATTCTGTGCATTACACACCCCTGTCCCCTGCATTCTGTGCATTACACACTCCTGTCCCCTGCATTCTGTGCATTACACACTCCTATCCCCTGCATTCTGTGCATTACATAATCCTGCCCCCTGCATCCTGTGCATTACACACTCCTGCCCCCTGCATTCTGTGTATTACACACTCTTGCCCCCTGCATTCTGTACATTACACACTCCTGTCCCCCTGCATTCTATGGATAGCATTCCTATCCCCTGCATAATGTGTATTACAAACTCTTGTTCCCTGCATTTTGTGCATTATGTACTCCTGCACCCTGCTCTCTGTGTGTCATGTACTCCTAAACCCAGCACTGATTACAACCCTCTGTGCGTTCCTAATCCTTGAACATGTTGCATTACACACCCTGGACCCTTGCAGTCTGCATTATATATCCTAAACCCGACACTGACTGCAGCATTCCCCAACCCCTGTGCTCTGCCTTACATACTCCTGCCCTATATACACAATAATGTACATTACATACTTAGTATACAGGTACATAGTATACAGGTAGCCTACATGATCATTTTTGAGCATGTGTACATGCCTTCCAGCCATTCAGGGAACAGGGATTCTTCTGCGGCTCGTAACCTGTCTGCTGGCAGAGCTTTCCTGACAAAGAGGATTTATTATGGGAAGAGTGATTGGAGAAAAGGAGGATTTGTGCTGGGGGGGGGGGGGAATTGGAGGGGAGAAGGACTTTGCACTCTCCTTACCCCTACACTGTGTGTTACACACCCCTGACTCCTGCACTCTTTTTGTTTTGTACTCATGACTCTTACTATGCAGTTCACACTCCTGTCCCCTGAATTATGTGCATTACACACTCCTGCCCCCAGCATTCTGTGCATTACATACTCGTGCCCCCTGCATTCTGTGCATTACACAATCCTGCCCCCTGCATTTTGTGCATTACACACTCCTATCCCCTGCATTATGTGCATTACACACCCCGTCCCCTACATTCTGTGCATTACACACTCCTGTCCCCTGCATTCTGTGTATTACACACCCCTGCATTCTGTGCATTACACACCCCTGTCCCCTGCATTCTGTGCATTACACACTCCTGTCCCCTGCATTCTGTGCATTACATACTCCTATCC
>BLSH010408334.1:504137-524981 GCA_018402905.1 Glandirana rugosa
AAAAGTAGGATTTGTGCTGGGGGGGGGGAATTGGAGGGGAGAAGGACTTTGCACTCTCCTTACCCCTACACTGTGTGTTACACACCCCTGACTCCTGCACTCTTTTTGTTTTGTACTCATGACTCTTACTATGCAGTTCACACTCCTGTCCCCTGAATTATGTGCATTACACACTCCTGCCCCCAGCATTCTGTGCATTACATACTCGTGCCCCCTGCATTCTGTGCATTACACAATCCTGCCCCCTGCATTTTGTGCATTACACACTCCTATCCCCTGCATTATGTGCATTACACACCCCGTCCCCTACATTCTGTGCATTACACACTCCTGTCCCCTGCATTCTGTGTATTACACACCCCTGCATTCTGTGCATTACACACCCCTGTCCCCTGCATTCTGTGCATTACACACTCCTGTCCCCTGCATTCTGTGCATTACATACTCCTATCCCCTGCATTCTGTGCATTACACAATCCTGCCCCCTGCATCCTGTGCATTACACACTCCTGTCCCCTGCATTCTGTGTATTACACACTCCTGTCCCCCTGCATTCTATGGATAGCATTCCTATCCCATGCATAATGTGTATTACAAACTCTTGTTCCCTGCATTTTGTGCATTATGTACTCCTGTGCCCTGCTCTCTGTGTGTCATGTACTCCTAAACCCAGCACTGATTACAGCCCTCTGTGCGTTCCTAATCCTTGAACACATTGCATTACACACCCTGGACCCTTGCAGTCTGCATTATATATCCTAAACCCGACACTGACTGCAGCATTCCCCAACCCCTGTGCTCTGCCTTACATACTCCTGCCCTATATACACAATACTGTACATTACATACTTCTCATCAAAGTGTTCAATGCCTCAACAGTTGCTGGTTGCTATGCAGTCCCTGACTGTTTTAATGAAGTTCTTCTTTAAGGTAGGCTGAAAAGCAATCAAACCATATTTTATAAGTACAAGGAAGCCTGGGTTTTCTTTAACCATGCCCCTCGAACTGGTAAGACTTTGGCGACACCCACATTTTGCATAGCGCGCCGCAGGTCACTCCTTCCCTCAAGTGTCCCCCATTCTGAAGTTAAAATGTTAGGAGGTATGTATGTATTGGTACACATTATAATAAAATTACATAATAGGATGCCACCGCAGTTTATGGTACATAGCCTTTAAACATAAAACCTTTCTTTATAATAATTACATGACTCGTGAGTTTTCAAAATATATTTTATAGGTACAAGGAAGCCTGGGTTTTCTTTAACCATGCCCATTAAGCCCCTCGAACTGATAAGACTTTGGCGACACCCACATTTTGCATAGCGCGCCGCAGGTCACTCCTTCCTTCAAGTGTCCCCCATTCTGAAGTTAAAATGTTAGGAGGTATGTATGTATTGGTACACATTATAGGAAAATGACATAATAGGATGCCATTGCAGTTTATGGTACATAGCCTTTAAACATAAAACCTTTCTTTATAATAATTACATGACTCATGAGTTTTCTGTAAAACATATAGGTGCTAATCATCCAGAACAGAGGAATGCGTTTGTTATCTCATCTGTGTATATTAACATTTTGCATATATTAACAGATGGTTTTAGATCAGCAGTTGGTATTAATGTAGCGTTTAGATTGTTTTAGACTAATCATGTGGGCATGGCCTCAAGAGCGTAGAACATGCTTGGTCACGCTCTGTTACATGCCTCATCATGCTGGATTTCCTTTTTGGCCTGTAACCGCTTTGGGCCTCCATGTGTTGCTGAAATAGGATAGCATATTACAATAGCACAGGGCCAGGTGTGCAAAACCTTTTCAAAGTTAAAAGTATAATTTGTATAATGGTTGGAACATGGATACAGATGAATGGAACATGGATTTTACAAAAAGTGACATGACCTATGGGAATTATTTTTTTTTAAACTGTCAGAACATTCATATGTATTTATCACAAGGAGCTGTTGAATTATTTTAAGACAACTTTAGAATTGCAAGGTTTAGCGAAGTCATGCATATCAATGGGCTTGTAGCACTTAGAAACCGTACATTTTACATTTAAAAAAGTATCTAAAGTCAAAACATTTTTTACTTGGATAAAGTTGTAAGTGACTAGAGGCTCTGCCAGCTTTTAATTGCTGTCTGTATCCCTGCTAGGGAGATTAAACTTTTCTATTTGTGTATAGACAGGGTAAGCTAGCATTCCACCCAAGACTGAATCCATGATAAAAAGTCACTAAGTTAGACATAAAAACTGAGGAAGCAGAAATGATTTAAAATGAGAGATGGTTTAGAATATCAAAGGTGCAGCGCTGTATACAGTCTATAATGAGAACACCCAAAGTGCCGTAGTGCAATCTCTTTATGAAATCGTGCTGTGGTGTCACTCCACCTCCACCGTAACTTCTAGCCTCTCACCTTTCCAAGTGGGCTCTTATAACAGGAGCCAAAGCCAGCCTTGTTAATAACTAGTGGTAGGGAGAAGTCGCTCATTCCAATATTCTCCGGTGGTCACCATGAACAAGATCCTCCAGTCCACGTCAGAACACCATCACATAAGAGATGAAAACACAAAAACCCACATCTAGTGCTCTCCGTCTTAAAAAGGCACGTTTATTAAGATAAAAGCAGGGTTACTCACATACGTAGCACTGAAGCCCAGTGCATGGCTAAAAGCATAATGTAATAATTCTCCTGGCTAATCCCGAGCTTCACAGGATCAGAGAAACATCGATATGCCGACAGCCAAGGCTGGCTTTGGCTCCTGTTATAAGAGCCCACTTGGAAAGGTGAGAGGCTAGAAGTTACGGTGGAGGTGGAGTGACACCACAGCACGATTTCATAAAGAGATTGCACTACGGCACTTTGGGTGTTCTCATTATAGACTGTATACAGCGCTGCACCTTTGACATTATATATTGGACTTATTAGGATTTGATAAATTACCTATTGTGTTCAGCTGCTTACCTCTATGTATTGACTGCGCTGACTTTTTTACACGTTTTATGGTTTAGAATATCAGATACCTAGAGCACAGTTCTGCACAGACTCTAGACTAGCCTTTTTCAACCCTGGGGTACTTTCAGGTTGCTTCAGGAGTGCCTTGGCACAATACCTAAAAAATTTCCATAAATTGTATACAAGCCAGCAGAGGGATCAAGACTGCCTTTAAGTTCCACAAAGCCACAGGTTTTCATTGTGCACCATTACAACCTTCTAGCTGCTGGTGTCCTAACAATCTATAATGTCATTGGTTGATAAGGGGGGCATTGGCCCTCTGCACAACATCTTTGTTTGCCCCTCCCATGCCCCTCTCCATCAGCACTGGGGTTAAACTAACTGAGAGAGAGAGAGAAACTGAGGGAGAAGAGGGTGTCATTGGGTGTTCTACGTGTGTGGATGTTGTTGCATTATGTAAAACTATTAGTTTGGTTGTTTACATTGGGTGCCTTGAGATTTGCATAATTTTAAAGGTTGCCTTGACTGAAAAAAGGTTGAAAAACACTGCTCTAGACTTTACTCTCAGGTCTCACGTACCTGATGGTAGAGTCTGACTTATGCAGTAGGCAACCTCTCTTATGTCCCTGCTTCCAGAACCCCTGGTAGAGCAGACAGGGAGTGCTGGAGTGCAGGGGGGCACTAGGGCTGGATTGGACACAGATGGTGGTAAGATGTCGTCCAGAAGTCCATGCAAGACTGAAGAGTAGTGATACAGGCCGGGTCAAAATCATGCGGGCAGAGCAGTACAGGAGGAGCAGGCAGTCGGATGGCCGGGTGCAGGCAGGTTCGGTAAGAGGCGGGCAACTGAAGTACAAAGGAGTCAGGCAGGAGAATGGTCGTAGGCAAGCTGGGGGTCGGTGCAGGCAGAGTTCAAGCAGATATGGGTTCAAGCCGGGTCACAGGTAAACAGGAATCTCAGAACGGGTCGCTGAGGAACACTGAAACGATGTAGAACGGACAGCACTGGATGTTCTGGATGTGGCAGTGATTTGGGGATTTTTTTTTATTCCACCTCCACAGCAGAGTGGTACTGGAAATAGCATACACAAAACATTCTACTAACTCCTCATAGCCAGTTGGTGAGGATATGGTTGCATTAGCAGAAGTGGAAAAGGGCACATGAGCAATACTAGAAAGACAAGTGGCTGCTCTAAGCTCTTAACGAGGAAAAGGGTGCATGAGCAGCACAAGAAAAAAGTGACTGCTCTGCACCCTTGAGGAGGAGGAAGAGGATGCATTAACAGGCCCAAAATAAATGAAGAGGACGAAAAGGGCCAGAAACTTTCCGCTAGATTATATTAGAGGGGTTGCTGTGCAAAGAACTTGACCCAATAAAAAAACGGCGCTGTGCACCCTTGAGTAGGAGGAAAAGAGTGTATTAGCAACTCAACAAAAACAGCTTATGTGTGCCCTTGAGGAGTAAAAGGAGAAAAAGGGCACATTAGCTGCACTCTAAAAGAAAGGAGCAGTATGAGCCAGTGCCGAGAAGGAGTGCATGCCTTTTGCTGCTGACTTGTTTGATTGAGGTGCTGCTTTCACTGAGCTGTTCGGTGCATCATCCTGTGCTTCTTTATGCTTGTGGCAACTAAATAACTGGTACTTTTATCACAGCTAATACTCTGCAGGCAGAGCCTGCAGACCAAAATGGTGCTGTCAGCAGCATATACTGTAGATTACAAAAAGCCCACACTGCAGAGCTTTCTATTTGCCACCTATTCAAGTGCTTGTGTACTGTCCTGATGCTAGCCAATTTTTACCAAACACATACAGTATCTAAAGCCTATTTTTGATTTTTGGTGGGAATAACTGAGGATATGGTTATGTAAGGGGGTTCTGGAAATGTGGGTTTTGACATTTTATTAAACTTTGAAGACAATGCAGTGTGGTACTGTAAAAGAAATTAAATAATAATAAAAAAGCTCACAAACTATACGATTGTGCCACTGGACAATTTGTATGAAGTTGATAGCTTTCCTTTAATTTTTTTTTTAAGTGGACTGTCTATGACATCTGTTGTGGCTGCTACTTCCACTGTTCAATTCAGGTATATTGTCACTGGATAAAAAAAGGCAAAGTCAAAACTACCAAAAAAAGGCCTTTTTTAAGTTGTAATGAATATGATAGGGGTGCTGCAGCACTCTTCAATTTGTTTTACTAAGTGTTAAGTCAGCAGCAGGCATGTAAACAACTTTCTGACTAATGCTGTGCTGGGTGCTTGTTTTACACATTTTTACTTCCAGATGCTGACTTTCAAATTGAAGTGAATTGAAGTGATTTGGACAGTTGTAAAGCGAACCAATCACACACACACACACACATATATATACAGTATCTCACAAAAGTGAGTACACCCCTCACATTTTTGTAAATATTTTATTACATATTTTGACAACACTGAAGAAATGAGTAGTGAGTGTACAGCTTGTATAACAGTGTAAATTTACTGTCCCCTCAAAATAACTTAACACAGCCATTAATGTCTAAACCTCTGGCAACAAAAGTGAGTATACCCCTAAGTGAAAATGTCCAAATTGGGCCAAAGTTTCAATATTTTGTGCGGCCACCATTTTTTTCCAGCACTGCCTTAACCTTCTTGGGCATGGAGTTCACCAGAGCTTTACAGGTTGCCACTGGAGTCCTCTTCCACTCCTCCATGATGACATCACGGAGATGGTGGATGTTAAAGACCTTGCGTTCCTCCACCTTCCACTTGAGGATGCTCCACAGATGCTTAATAGGGTTTAGGACTGGAGACCTGCTTGGCCAGTTCATCACCTTTACCCTCAGCTTCTTTAGCAAGGCAGTGGTCGTCTTGGAGGAGGGATTATGCTCTGCTTCAGTATGTCACAGTACATGTTGGCATTCATGGTTCCCTCAATGAACTGCAGCTCCCCAGTGCCCGCAGCACTCATGCAGCGCCAGACCATGACACTTCCACCACTGTGCTTGACTGTAGGCAAGACATACTTGTCTTTGTACTCCTCACCTGGTTGCTGCCACACACGCTTGACACTATCTACGTTTATCTTGGTCTCATCAGACCACAGGACATGGTTCCAGTAATCCATGTCCTTAGTCTGCTTGTCTTCAGCAAACTGTTTGGGGGCTTTCTTGTGCATCATCTTTAGAAGAGCCTTCATTCTGGGATGACAGCCATGCAGACCAATTTTTTTTTGCAATATATCTTTTCTATAATTTTTTGTATTTAAGCAGGTACTTAATACATCACACACACCTAACATCAAATATCAAACAAAACATAAAACTCTATGCAGACCAATTTGATGCAGTATGCGATGTATAATCTGAGCACTGACAGGCTGACCCCTACTCCTTCAACCTCTGCAGCAATGCTGGCTGCACTCATACATCTATTTCCCAAAGACAACCTCTGGATATGATGCTGAGCATGTGCACTCAACTTCTTTGGTCGACCATGGCGAGGCCTATTCTGAGTGGAAGCTGTCCTGTTAATCAGCTGTATCATCTTGGCCACCATGCTGCAGCTCAGTTTCAGGGTCTTGGTAATCTTCCTCTAGCCTAGGCCATCTTTATGTAACAATTTTTTTTCAGATCCTCAGAGTTCTTTGCCATGAGGTTCTATGATGAACTTCCAGTGACCAGTATGAGAGAGTGAGAGCGATAACACCAAATTTAACACACATGCTCCCCATTTACATCTGAGACCTTGTAACACTAACGAGTCACATAACACCGGGGAGGGATAATGGCTAGTTTGTCCCAATTTGGACATTTTTACTTAGGGGTGTACTCACTTTTGTTGCCAGGGTTTAAACATTAATGGCTGTGTGTTGAGTTATTTTGAGGGGACAGCAAATTTACACTGTTATACAAGCTGTACACTCACTACTTTACATTGTAGCAAAGTGCTATTTCTTCAGTGTTGTCACATGAAAAGATATAATAAAATATTTACAAAAATGTGGGGGTGTACTCACTTTTGTGAGATACTGTATACATACTTTGCGTTCAGTATAGACTATATGCACAGTTCATTCAGTGTAGATTGTATATACAGTCAGTGCAGGCAGTGTATTAATATATACATCCTAATACATATATTGTGACATTATGCGAGGTGAAGTGGTAGACCGACGATATCTGTCACCTCGTATGCGTTCATTTGGAATGGATTAGAGCGGATTTTACCAGCCACTGTGGCAGGGCTGGTTTCGGACCGTATGTTCTGTTCCACCAAAGCCCTCTTCAGGTGTGGTTTAAATGAACCAGGAAGAGAGCACAGTTTTGCTCTGGCCTGGGACTCACAAGGATCAATCTGAGAGAGCTAATTTTGGTGTTTGGACTATAAAGAAAAGGTTTGCATTTGCTTATGTTTTGTGAGTGTCGGGGACCAGCCCTACACCATATAGTGAGGAGATATCTACTGTTCAGTTTAGTGCCGGACAGCAAGGATTTGTTTTCTATTTTTATTTGTTTTGATTTGCATCCTTTTAAATAAACCTGGCTACAAGCCAGAGTTTTATGAAACCTGCTGTGTGAACTGCGTTTATCCCAGGGAAGATGATCCGCACTGAACTAATCCCCTCACACTTGGTGGAGGATGAGGTCAGTTTCCAAAAAGATGGAAGAGATGATGAAGGCCCTGCTACAAGCCACTGCTGCTCAGCAGGAAACCAACCAACAGGTCGCAAAGGCCAATGCAGCTCAGCAGCAGATGAATCGCCAGTTTGCAGAGGCCCTGCTGGAGTTAAAGAGGGGGTCCGCAGCTCCTCCGCCAATGGAACAGAAGTTGGTCAAAGCCAGCTATTAAAGAACTAAAACACTGCACTCATACCTCAATCCCTACCTAGTGGGGCTGCTTCAATATATTGCAACAAATTGCCAAAATAAAATACAATCAATTAGGTGAAACTAATTAGTGCTTCACAGCAGTGCAAAAACATGATAATGCAAAGTGCAATGATTCAATCTATCAATACTCAAAAAAATGAGAAATCAAAGTGCAATAAAGTCCAAAAGTGCAATCCATAGAAAGTAACAGTCTTCCTCCACCATTGCTCCAGGAATCTTAGTGAGTACCCATATGGACCAAGGCTTACCAAAGGTTTTATTCAAACCAGCATATGTTGTTTTCCCCAACTCAGGGCACTGATTTCCAACCACAAATCACATAGGGCAAGCCAATGTCATCATAAGGAGATAAAATATAAAAAGCCTCTCATAGTGTATTATGTTAAAATCAGATGCTTTATTTTAAAACTTATCAATATGCGCTTACATCAAATAAAACAATCAGAGCTTTCAATACCAATCCTCTGCTATACGTCACTGATTCCCCTTCCATTCAAAGTAAGGATCACTCAGCGTGAGGCGCACATCCAGCTGCGAGTATACGAGTTGCCATCTAGCTACTCCCTTGACGTGTTTCATCACTTCCGACTTGGTCACAAGAGGTTTTCTCAGCACTATGGATTGCACTTTTGGACTTTATTGCGCTTATGTTTTTTTTTAACATGATTGCTATTACCTGCCAAAGTTGACACCAGCAGATGATGTGGAAGCATACTTTACCACCTTTGAGAGGGTCGCTATGCGGGAACGTTGGAAAAAATACTTATGGGCGGGACTATTAGCCCCTTTCCTGACTTATTTTGATCTGGAACCAGACAAGGCCCAGGATTATGAAACTTTAAAAGTGGAGGTTCTCGCATGCATGTGTGTCAACATGGCTGTCTGGGCTCAACGGGTGCACCAGTGGCTCTACCGTACGGACAAGCCACTCCACAGATGTTCAACCTGGCCAACCTCACCAGGAAGTGGCTACAGTTTTGACAGGTCCTCCGATTGTGGAGCGCGTGGTCATGGATCACTATCTACGTGCGCTCTCTGCTGCCTTGAGGAAATGGGTCAGTCATGGGGACCCCAAAATGGCCAGCCAACTCGTGGAGAGATACACGGCGGCTGAAGGCTTGCTGAACCCATCTGTGCCTGACTCCGGTGTCCCTAGGGGTGAAAGGGCCCCCCAGCGGATCCGGTAAAACTGTCCCAGCGCTCAAGGGCGTCAGGAAAGTTGATAAGACTGCTGTAATGACTAATGAGATTATGGACCCTAGACCTGGAGACTGGCCAAAGAAGTTAGGAAGGTCTTTGAGGCCCATGAGAGGACTGGGTATAGATCGCATACAGTGCTACCGATGCCATGCTTTGGGCCATATTGCTGCCAACTGTCTCTTGAATGATGAACCTAAACACTGTGATTATACGTATATGACTAGTCGCATGGAAAAGCAAATGTGTGTGATTTCTATTGGTGGAAAACCAGTCAATGCACTGCTTGATTCTGGTAGTTTTGTGACCTTAGTCAAAAGTGAGTGTATAAGTCCTGAAAAATACTGTGAATCATGCCCTGAGTGACAAATGTCGGCACCATCGCCCCATTTTCGTAGTTCCCTTGTTCCAGGACCTATAACTGAAGTGCCGTTTGAAAGGATTGGCATGGATCTCGTGGGACCAGTAGTAAAATCTGCCCAGGGACAACAGCCCATCCTAGTAATAATAGACTATGTGACCCGCTATCCTGAAGGCATACCCTTGCGGAACACCTCCGCTAAGACTATCGCCAAATAATTGGTCCAGGTGTTTAGTCGGATGGGGATCCCTAAAGAGATCTTGATGGATCAGAGCACCCAGTTTATGTCCAGCGTTACCAACTCTGAGCTTTCATCAAGGGACCGGGAGGGAGACAATGTGAAGGAACTGGAGGCATTGTCAGCCACCCAATCTACTATCGCCTGTACTTGTTCTGGCCTCACCATTCGTTGAGCGGCATTCGGGCCTACCATATAACGTTGAAGGTTCTGTCGGCTACTTGCACCTGAGGAAGGTGTTTCACTTGTGCGTGTAGCTGGCACAGATCGACCACGTCATCTCCTTCCAACAGGAGCTTCACCAACACCAGCAGCACCAGCAGCACCACGACCATGACCACGTCCCTTATTTGATGCTCTCCTCATTCTGCCCGCAAATGTACTATGTGGCACTATTTAAGTATTTATTAATACAAAAAAAATGAATAATAAATTCTTCTTTTTTTGGAAAGCAGCAACGTAGACACACTTTTTATTTTTGTGCAAGAAATGCACCGCTCACACCAACAGCAGGAACCTCTCCCTATAGAACTAGGAGATGATTATAGAACAATAATCTGTCCCTTACAGGAGCAGCAGGAACCTCTCCCTATAGAACTAAGAGATGATTTTAGAACAATAATCTGTCCCTTACAGCACCAGCAGGAACCGCTCCCTTTAGAACTAGGAGATGATTATAGAACAATAATCTGTCCCTTACAGGAGCAGCAGGAACCTCTCCCTATAGAACTAGAAGATGATTTTAGAACAATAATCTGTCCCTTAAAACACCAGCAGGAACCTCTCCCTATAGAACTAGGAGATGATTTTAGAACAATAATCTGTCCCTTACAGCACCAGCAGAAACCTCTCCCTTTAGAACTAGGAGATGATTATAGAACAATAATCTGTCCCTTACAGCACCAGCAGGAGCCTCTCCCTATAGCACTAGGAGATGATTTTAGAACAATGATCTGTCCTTTACAGCACCAGCAGGAACCTCTCCCTATAGAACTAGGAGACAATTTTAGAACAATAATCTGTCCCTTACAGCACCAGCTGGAACCTCTCCCTATAGAACTAGGAGATGATTATAGAGCAATAATCTGTCCCTTAAAAGAGCCGCAGGAACCTCTCCCTATAGAACTAGGAGATGATTTTAGAACAATAATCTGTCCCTTACAGCACCAGCAGGAACCTCTCCCTTTAGAACTAGGAGATGATTATAGAGCAATAATCTGTTCCTTACAGGAGCAGCAGGAACCTCTCCCTATAGAACTAGGAGATGATTTTTGAACAATAATCTGTCCCTTACAGCACCAGTAGGAACCTCTCTCCCTTTAGAACTAGGAGATGATTTTAGAACAATAATCTGTCCCTTACAGCACCAGCAGGAACCTCTCCCTATAGAACTAGGAGACAATTTTAGAAAAATGACCTGTCCCTTACAGCACCAGCTGGAACCTCTCCCTATAGAACTAGGAGATGATTATAGAGCAATAATCTGTCCCTTAAAAGAGCCGCAGTAACCTCTCCCTATAGAACTAGGAGATGATTTTAGAACAATAATCTGTCCCTTACAGCACCAGCAGGAACCTCTCCCTTTAGAACTAGGAGATGATTATAGAACAATAATCTGTCCCTTACAGGAGCAGCAGGAACCTCTCCCTTTAGAACTAGGAGATGATTATAGAACAATAATCTGTCCTTTCAGCACCAGCAGGAACCTCTCCCTATAGAACTAAGAGATGATTTTAGAACAATAATCTGTCCCTTACAGCACCAGGAGGAACCTCTCCCTATAGAACTAGGAGACAATTTTAGAAAAATAATCTGTCCCTTACAGCACCAGCTGGAACCTCTCCTTATAGAACTAGGGGATGATTATAGAGCAATAATCTGTCCCTTACAGAAGCATCAGGAACCTGACCCTATAGAACTAGGAGATGATTTTAGAACAATAATCTGTCCCTTACAGCACCAGCAGGAACCTCTCCCTATAGAAGTAGGAGATTATTTTAGAATAATAATCTGTCCCTTACAGCACCGGCTGGAACCTCTCCCTTTAGAACTAGGAGATGATTTTAGAACAATAATCTGTCCCTTACAGCACCAGCAGGAACCTCTCCCTTTAGAACTAGGAGATGATTATAGAACAATAATCTGTCCCTTACAGCAACAGCAGGAACCTGACCCTATAGGAGTAGACAATGATTTTAGAACAATAATCTGTCCCTTACAGCAACAGCAGGAACCTGACCCTATAGCAGTAGGCGATGATTTTAGAACAATAATCTGTCCCTTACAGCAACAGCAGGAACTTGACCCTATAGGAGTAGGCGATGATTTTAGAACAATAATCTATCCCTTACAGCAACAGCAGGAACCTGACCCTATAGAACTAGGAGATGATTTTAGAACAATAATCTGTCCCTCAAAGCAGTAGACTCTAACTAGTCCAGAATCAGATCATTCTGTAATGCAGGATGAGATCTGCAGTCTGTCCCTCAAAGCAGTAGTAGTAATAATCTCTATCTAGTCCAGAATCAGATCGTTCTGTAATGCAGTATGAGATCTGCAATCTGTCCCTCAAAGCAGTAGTAGTATTCTCTACCTAGTCCAGAATCAGATCGTTCTGTAATGCAGGATGAGATGTTATTATATCTGCAATCTGTCCCTCACAGCTCCGGCAGCATTCTCTCCCTACACTAGCCTGAGAGCATGTGACATGCAGCACTACGTGACTCCAGCTTATACAGAGGCTGGGTCACATAATGCACTGGCCAATCACAGCCATGCCATTAGTAGGCATGACTGTTATGGCTTCTAATGGCAAACCAGTGAAACGCTTGTTGATTGGCTGCCCTGCAGCTATTCAACAGGCGGGATCAAATACCCGAACCCCGAACTCAAACATTTTTGAAATGTCCGGGTTCGGGTCCGGGTCACGGACACCCCAAAGTTCGGTACAGACCCGAACTTTACAGTTCAGGTTCGCTCAACTCTAATGTTAACCTCTTAAAACCGTGGAAGGGCAGAGAGACTTTGTTGGCCATACCAACTCCTCAAAATGACAGAGTACCAATGACACCTGACGTCCCCCTTTATCAGTGGGGTAACAGGACGTTAAAGAGTCTGACCAAAAATAGAGACTTTTTCTACCCTGTGCCTGGACTGACCACAATGATTCAGCATAACATAATCACAGAGCCAGGTGTTTACGTGAACCTTATAGAATACCTGAGTCTAGGCGTGAGGCAGAGGCAAAGGAGATCCAGAACATGTTAGAGTTGGATGTGATAGAGGAGTCCCACAGTGCCTGGTTGAACCCCATAGTGCTGGTCCCAAAAAAATTTTGATTTAAAACAGGTGAAATAGAAGGTATGTGTTGGTTTGCAGGTTAGATATTTGTATGTGTGTTTGGTATGTGATTTGGGCTAGAAATTACTCGTTTTTTTGCTCTTCCATTCACAGGACCATTTGGGCCGTGTGTGCCCTGGTCCGGGAGAGTGCACACATGACCTTATTTGGTCAGCCCCTGGCATAGAAGCGTATGGGGGATACGACTTTCTGGGGGGTATGCCTTCACTGTGATTAAGGTAAGAATCTTTCCTGACCACACTTACATTGGCTTACAAATTGACTGCACACAAGACACACTTTTCTTTGTACTACTCACCTGGTTGCTGCCACACACGATTGACACCATCTGAACCAAATAAGTTTATCTTGGTCTCATCAGACCACATGACATGGTTCCAGTAATCCATGTCCTTAGTCTGCTTGTCTTCAGCAAACTGTTTGTGGGCTTTCATGTGCCTCATCTTTAGAAGAGGCTTCCTTCTGGATACAGGTGTATTAAATATGGTGTTATCACTCTCACTCTCTCATACTGGTCACTGGAAGTTCAACATGGCACCTCATGGCAAAGAACTCTCTGAGAATCTCAAAAAAAGAATTGTTGCTCTACATAAAGATGAGGAGTACAAAAGACAGGTGTGTCTTGCCTGCAGTCAACCATGGTGGTGGGAGTGTCTTGGTCTGGGGCTGCATGAGTGCTGCCAGCGCTGAGGAGCTACAGTTCATTGAGGAAACCATGAATACCAACATGTACTGTGACATACTGAAGCAGAGCATGATCCACTCCCTTTGGAGACTGGGCCGCAGAGCAGTATTCCAACATGATAATGATCCCAAACACACCTCCAAGATGAACACTGCCTTGCTAAAGCATCTGAGGGTAGGAGGATGACTCTTTGAACATGCATCAGATCTCCATATGGACTGACATCCAGATATCTGAACTGATTGAACAACAGGTGCAGGATGTCCATTGGACGAGCCCTTGAGACCAAGATATAAAGATTTGGAGGCATATTCCACTTCGCACCCCTTTCCCTTGGGAGTCTGATCCGGATCTCCATTTGGATATGATTGGTTGTGAGATTGGTGAACCCTCATCGGTGAAGCCGTGAAGGACGGAATCTTCCCATTGTGATTGGCTACTTCCCCTTTTTCCTACTATGGTCGCCTAGGACGATGAATCGCTAGACCTGGTTTTGACCCATCGTGCATATACTACCGCAATCCGGCAAGCATACATCTATCCCTTAATTGATCATGGATTCCAGTGATCATATACATTTCGTAAAATACTGCCTTTTTATTTGATAAGAAGAATCTGCCTGTTTACACTGACAAACGGACATCTGTGTTTCATTTTTTGTGATCACGGTTCATAACATAGGCGCTGCATCCTTATCCCATAGACTTTGTGACAACCAGGATCAGTTGTTTTATGCGTGCTGCCTTATATAGATTACCTATTTATTGATTATCATATACTGTATTCCTCTTCTTTGTACTTGTTTTTAAAGTGGACGCGGGATTTTATACATATTTTATCAAAAAAAGAATTGTTGCTCTACATAAAGATGAGGAGTAGAAAAGACAGGTGTGTCTTGCCTTCAGTCAACCATGGTGGTGGGAGTGTCTTGGCCTGGGGCTGCATGAGTGCTGCCAGCACTGAGGAGCTACAGTTCATTGAGGAAACCATGAATACCAACATGTACTGTGACATACTGAAGCAGAGCATGATCCACTCCCTTTGGAGACTGGGCCGCAGAGCAGTATTCCAACATGATAATGATCCCAAACACACCTCCAAGATGACCACTGCCTTGCTAAAGCATCTGAGGGTAAAGGTGATGGACTGACTGAGCATGTTTATTAACCACTTACCAACGGGAAGGTTTTGCAGCTTTAGGACCAGAGCACTTTTTGCGATTCGGCGCTGCGTCGCTTTGACTGACAATTGCGCAGTCGTGCGATGTTGTACCCAAACAAAATTTGCGTCCTTTTTTTCCCACAAATAGAGCTCTCTTTTGGTGGTATTTGATCGCCTCTGCGTCATTTCTTATCGCCGCTATAAACAAAAGAAGAGCGACCATTTTGCAAAAAAACCCCAAATTTCTTACTTTTTGCTAAAATTCAAATCCAAAAAAAAAATATAAAAAAAACATTTTTTTTCACAGTTTTTGGCTGATTTATATAATTCCTCATATTTGCGATAAAAAAATTTGCAATCGGCGTTTATTGATTGGTTTGCGCAAAAGTGGCCGCGTTTACGGATGGTGAGAATTCATTTCTGGGGTTTTTATTTTTTTTTTATTTTTTACTAGTAATGGCGGCGATCTGCGATTTTTAGCGGTAATGCGATATTGGGGCAGACATGTCGGAAAATTTTGACACTTTTTTGGGACCAATGACATTTATTCAGCGATCAGAAATTTAAATGTCCACTGATTACTGTATAAATGTCATTGGCAGTGAAGGGGTTAACCTGCAGGGGGAGAGCTAGGAGTTAATAGTGTTCCCTGGGTGTGTTCTTACTGTGGGGGGTTAGGCTAACATGGGCATGAGAGATCTAACTGATCCCAGTGACAGGGATCAGTAGATCTCTCATGCCCCACTGACAGGGCGAGGAACCGCCGTGTTTACATCGGCGGTTCCCCGTTCTTTTCCCTGTAGCCGCTCATCGCGGCTCGCCGGCGGACATCGGGTCCGCCCGAGCCACGGGCACACTCCCCAGGAGTGCGGCGGGGGCGCGCGTGCGCGCCCCCTGGTGGCCAAATGCGAATCGCCGCTTATTTACGGCGATTCGCGCAGGGCTCCCCGACTGCCGCCGTGAAAAGACGGCGCGCGGTCGGGAAGGTGTTAAAACACAACATAGTGGCCTAGTATGTGATTTAAATGGACTTTTCATTAAAATTCCCACCATGACCAAGCAATAGGTCACGCCATCTTGTGTTAGGTATTTAGTGCAGTAAACACCTGTACTACCTCTGTCAAGCATTAAAGTTTAAGTCTGGCTCAGTGCCCTAACTTGACTATACAAATTTATCTGGCAACTTCCTCAATTTTTTAGGTCGCTCGCTGGAAATTTTCCAGCAGCCAAACCTTACCACACCAGTAGATACTGTGGTAAAGACCAGGCCCACCTGCAACCTGCACCTTGGAGAGAGTCTTCTGCCAGCTGCTAGTGATACAGAAGATCCTGGGCTATTGGAGATCAGTGTTAATTTCGTCAACTAAAACATTTTTGTCAAAATTTTCGTCAGCTGCCTTTTTACAATGCCGAAAAAGAGACGAAGAGTACACCATATTTTCATCTACTGTTGAAAACTATGACAAAAATCAATTCCATCTTTGTCCACGAGTGAAAATGAAACAAAAATGTGAAGCAGGGACATTTACCCATGTGAACTTCCAGTTTCCCTGGAGCTCCACCCATGTAGAGCCTGTGAGTGCTTCCTATCCTAGCAAGTAAGCAAGTCTGTAGTGTGCTTAGCAGTCAGCACTGTGCAGTTATACAGGCCTCCTCAAGTGACCATCCAGAGCAGCACTGTGCATTACAGGCCTCCTGATGAGAGTACAGACTCACACCATCCAGAGCAGAGCACTGTGAGTGTGTACATTACAGGCCTCCCCTCAGACCACCGTCCAGAGCACTGTGTGCATTACAGGCCTCCTCAGACCAATATCCAGAGCACTGTGTGCCTTACAAGCCTCCTCAGACTGTCCAGGGCACTGTGTGCAATGCATTACAGGCCTCCACCTCAGACTGTCCATGTCCAGAGCCCTGTGTGTATCACAGGTCTCCTCAGACCACTGTCCAGAGCACTGTTAATTACAAACCTCCTCAGACCACCTTCCAGAGCACTGTGCAGCATTACAGACCTCCTCAGACCACTATTCAGAGCACTGTGGATTACAGGCCTCCTCAGACCACCATCCATAGCACTATGCAGCAATACAGGCCTCCTCAGACCACTGTCCAGACCACTGTCAATTACAGGCCTCCTCAGACCACCGTCCAGAGCACTGTGCAGTATTACAGGCCTCCTCAGACCACCATTTACACCACAGTGAATTACAGGCCTCCTCAGACCACCGTCCATAGCATTGTGCAACATTACAGGCCTCCTCAGACCGTCCAGAGCACAGTGCATTACAGGCCTCCTCAGACCACCGTCCAGAGCTCTGTGTGAATTACAGGCCTCTCAGACCACCGTCCAGTGCACTGTGCAGCATTACAGGCCACCTGAGACTGTCCAGAGTACTGTGCATTACAGGTCTCCTCAGACCATCCAGAGCGGCTAAGTATCTGTGAGTTTGCTCAAACATTAATACCATTAGGAATGGGTGAATGGTTTGGCCCAAGCATGAGCTCAGGCTGAACATTGGCTGTTTGCCTGTTCGTTGAACAACCAAATTATCGGGTCGTTTGTTCGGCCGCACAGTGCATTAAAAGCCCTGATTGACTGAAGCAATGAAAGCTTCACCCAATCAAGGCACAGAGCACTGTCAGAGCCAGGTTTGGACGCTGTCATGATGACTCTATCCAATCATGATTTTGCTTTTAGTCCCGCCCACACTATAAAAGTATTCTTTCAATAGTGGCCATTTGTAGTGTGATATCAGCGTGGAGAGAGATAGAACAGGGCTCTGTTCAGTGCTACTAGCCAGTGCATTGCAGGTCTCCTCAGACCACCCAGAGCGGCTAAGTATCTGTGAGTTTTCTCAAACCTTAATACCATTAGGAATGGGTGAACGAGCATGAGTTGATTGGTTTGCACAAAAGTTGCCGCGTTTACAAACGATGAGAATTAATTTATGGGGTTTTTATTGTTTCTTATTTTTTACTAGTAATGGCAGAGATCTGCGATTTTTAGCAGGACTGCGACATTGCAGCAGTCATGTCGGACACTTTTTACACTTTTTTGGGACCATTGGCATTTATACAGCGATCAGTGCTACGAAAATGCACTGATTACTGTGGAAATGTCACTGGCAGGGAAGGGGTTAACACTAGGGGGCGATCAAAGGATTAACTGTGTTCCCTGGGATGTGTTACTAACTGTGTGGGGGCTGACTGGGGGAGGAGAGTGATCGCTGCCTCCATATACAGGAAGCATACGATCACACTCCTCTCCCCTGTCAGAACAGAGATACCTGTTCTGTCACTTCTGGGAAGCGATCGTGGGTAGCCGGAACACATCGAGTCCGCTCTACCCGCTCCCTGACTCCCCCGCTACACAGTGAGCACGCCTCCAGCGGCGCACTCACACTCATGATCCGTGATCTCGCAGCCGCCGTAAGGTGACGGTGATATCGAGCCAAGGTGCCGCCGTCAATCCCCGGCGTTTAACACCATATATTTCTGTGTGTTACTGCAATTTTAACGCTGTATATTTCTGTGCATTACTGCAAGTTTACCGCCATATATTTCTGTGCGTTACCTTCGGTTTAACGTGGTATAGTTCAGTGCGTTACTGCAAGTTTTTTTTTTTTATAATTGTAATTTTTATTAAAATTTTTCACAGATATACAGAAGAGTATGCAATATATCAGCAAAGAATATTAGAACAAAATTGAAAAAATTGGGCAAAAAGCCTTATAGAAGTAGATAGAAATAAACATTGACATGGGAGTCTGCTATTTGAGGTAGTCATGAGTATTCATGAAAAAGAAAAGGCAACTATTTAAAATTCAGGTTTACCACCTCGGGGAGCTCCGTCTGTTTTGGAGGGGAATCCTCAGGGTACTCATTTAGCTCTACCCGATTGTCTGAATGATGAACTATGTGAACCATGACGACCTCAAAAGATCTAGAACAGTGTATAAAAATATAACAACAACATGAAGGAGAACATGGGAAGGGGGGAGGGAGGGGGGGTACACCATGGATCGTAGCCTCTGTATGAAAAAACAACAAAATTATCTCAGGTATAGACGTTTTCAGAAGAGTTAATCCGAAATGTCGGGCGAGACCTCGGGGTTATGGCTAGAGATATCCCATAACTCCCAGGTCTTTGTAAAAGACGGCATGGTATCATGTATTGTGGCTGTCAGATATTCCATTCTACGGATATGGGCAATATTTTGTATGAGTTGAAATTGAGAGGGAGGAGTGGAAGATAACCAATTTTTGGGGATTGTCCTTTTGGCTGCTAATAAAATATAGGTCATCAGTTTTTTAGAATGTTTAGGAATACCTTGCATGGGTAGACCTAGTAAAAAGGTTACCGGTTCCATGGGAATGGGTACATTAAGTATATCCTGCAGGAGGGACTGGACTGATGTCCAGAATGAACATATAATTGGACATTCCCAGAAAATATGATAATGAGTTCCTATTGATTTGTGACATCTCCAACATGTACGGGAAGAGGAAGGATCGAATTTGTGGAGAATTTCGGGAGTCCTATACCAAAATAGGAGGATTTTATAGGCTGTCTCTTTCTGATCTACACACCTAGACGATTTGGAGATTGAATCCCATATGATTTTCCACTGAGGGAGAGATATGGGCATTTGTGTAATCGAGGCCCATTTTTGCATATAGGTGTGAGAAGTTATAGTCAGTGGAGGAGTGTCTTGCAAGATTCGGTATATGAAAGAGACAAGCTTAGATTGATGAGGACCTTGTGCACATAACAACTCAAATGAAGTGGGTATCTCTAAGGATAAAGTTGGAGATTTAGAACCAAAAAAATGTTTAATTTGTAGGTAATAATAGAAGAGGTTATGCGGGAGTTCGTGCTTGTTGTGAAGCTCCTCGAAAGAGGTAAACTTCCTAGTCACTGGGTGTACCAGATCACGGAGCTGAAAGATACCCGCCTGCGACCACCTGTGCACTCTTTCATAGGATAAACTGTCAGGAATATCTGGGTTAAATAGTATATTGAGAAGAGGGGGACAGGGGGATGATAAGGGAAACTGTCTCAGACATTTCTGCCAGATAGTCAAAGTAAATAGCATGGGACCTAAACACAGACCCCTCAGTTCCGAAATTGATGAGTGTAAGTCTGACCATAATAGAGAACACAAATGTACTGGTTGGGTAACACTATGTTCGATTTCCGACCATCTACTGGACGCAAATCTTGCTGTCCAAGAGACGGTCGCCTTCAAATGAGTAGCTAGAAAATATTTAATAATGTCTGGGGCCCCTAGACCCCCACGGGAGCGTGGGGCAAAAACCACTGAGCTTGCTATCCTATGAGCTCTACCTTGCCATAAAAATCTCAGAAAGATCCGCTGGATGTGTTTAAGCTGAGTCATAGTAACATTTATAGGCAAGGTTTCGAAAAGATATAGCAGCGTAGGCAATATTGACATCTTAAGGACAGTCACCCTTCCCAAAAGAGACAGATGGAAATCCTCCCATGTACGTAGCAGACGGGTGATTTCAGAGATAATTGGGGGGAAATTTGTTTGATATAGGGTATGGTACGTAGTGGTTAGGTGGATACCCAAATACTTAAGAGATGAGGATCGCCAATTATATGGGAAGTTGGATTGTAACGTGGTTAACAGGGGGTCGGGGATGTGGATAGGGAGAGCCTCAGTTTTGTCCGTATTTATCTTATATCCCGACAGAAAACCAAATTCGTCTAGTACAGAATGAAGATTTGGGAGGGAAATGTGTGGCTTTGTTAGGGTTAGAAGTATATCGTCAGCATACAGCGACAATTTATACTCCCTTTGTCTGAGAGAAACTCCGCAGATATCAGGATGTGTCCTGATGGTTTCGGCCAGAGGTTCCAGACAGAGGATAAAAAGAATTGGAGAGAGAGGGCACCCCTGTCTGGTACCATTGCTGAGTGAGAAGGAGGGAGATAAGAATGAAGACAGTTGCACTTGGGAGGTGGGGCAGGAATATAGTGCTCCAA
>BLSH010408334.1:535138-548430 GCA_018402905.1 Glandirana rugosa
ACTGAGGACTGTGAATATCAAAAAGTGACTTCTAGAGAGACTATCACGAGAGAGGGCGACAGGAAAGGTGAGACGGAACACGAAGGGTGGTCCTAGAGTGAGGAGGGCCGACGTGGGCCAGTAAGATCCGTGGGGGATCCGACATTGTCGAAGGTGTGATAGTATAGGAGTCTGAAGGTGGGTTTGAGAGGAGGGTCTGACCCGACTGGGACCTATAAACTCTTCCGAACGGGGGACGGCTGGGTTCAACCCCTAACCAGTCGAGGAGTCTTACGTGTTTAAACCCGGGTTAAACCTGTAAAAGTGAGTCCCCATATGACTGAAGACAACGGTCTCCAAATCTGTAATTACACACAGACATTAATGTCTAAACCTCTGGCAACAGAAGTCAGTATACCCCTGAGTGAAAATGTCCAAATTGGGCCCAAATTTGTGCATTCTGAGGAGCTGACCAATCCCCAACTTGGGTCGGCAGGGGGCAAGCCTTCTCAAATATCCAGGGTCAGCCCAGTCTGGGAGGAGAGTTTGGGTGGAAGTCTGAGGATATGATAGTGTGGAAGCTGTTACAGCCTAGGGGGTGCCTAGAATGACCGGGTGCAGCCGGGAGGAGTGAGATCCTGGTGGGAAGCACAAGGCAGAGTGGAAAGGACAGCGGGAGAGAGCACTATCAGAGAGATCTTCAGTGAAAAACTATAAGTGTCAGGAGTCAGTTAGCAACACACCCTGGGATACTGGAGGTGGCATGCCAGAGCAGATTGGGGTTAGAGACAGTCTAGGGAGGATGCAGAAGCCAGTGTGGGACTTTGGTGTTGCTGTGGCAGTGGAGGAGACCATTGTAGCTGGAAGAGCTGGCATGGCCTGGAAGATGGGCTGGGAGTTGTAGTCCATCAAGCTAGCTAGCACATTGTACTTTGCTACATTTTTGAGGCCAGCGGTCCCTGCCTGTAACGGGGGGTCCAGAGGCCCTGCTTCAACTACAGCAGGCCTCACCATGTGCTAGCTAGGCTCACTACCAAGTGAATGTGCAGGAGTGAGGAACAAGGAGTGAAACGTGCAGCAAGTGTCAGCACTGGAGTGAAGAAGGAGAAGTGTATATACGGTGTTGTATATAGAGGTCCCGTGTAAACAACTGTTTGATTCTTGGGCATCCCATAATCATCCCTACCCCATCCAAGTTCAAATTACCTGATAAAAAAACAAAACAAAGTAAGCCTGTTCTGTGACTCCGGATGTTAGGAAAAAGTGTGATTGAGGGCAGTGTGATCAGGTGAACCACAACTTCCAGCCACGCCCAAGGGGGACATTGGCTACATTTGGGGGCTTGTCTGGGATCTGCCTGTTTCACGTAATTCTGCCAGTCGTTACCCTTAGCAACTGAAGTGAACTGAGCCAAGGAAATGTGACTGTTTGTTATTAATGAAGATTGAACCCAGGAAAAGTCTTATTTGCTATGTCCACCAAACTGTGCTATAGTGCGAGTGCCGTTGTCCGTAGCAACCAGCAGGAGCAGTTGCCAATTGCTGTTCCTGCTTGCCCAGTTGCTTGTTCCAATCGGCGATGGAGCAGCAACTTGCAAATTATCTTCATGCAATTCATTGACTAGTTAAACATGAGCTGTCACCCGTGGCAACCACAGTGGGTGATCACGCCCATGGATTACAAATATGTCCAGCGCTCTGCACAGGCTGGACATTACCCACTGTATTACAAATATGTCCAGCGTACTGCAAAAGCTGGGCATCTTAAACTTTTGCTTCAGGCTTCTGTTCACAGTAAAGTATGCCTGGAACTGTTTCTGTTATCGGAGGGAGAGATTGTGTTACAGATGTTCTTTCTAGCAAAACAGTGACTACTACAATTGCTGTTGCTACCGGCAACCACCAACAAGGTCAACATGCCTGGACAAATCCTGCTAGCATCAGCATGTCTGCAAGTTTCCATCCTTCACGCAAGGGGTTACAGCAACGTGCCCTGCAGCAAGTCTGCCTATCAGGACTATTGACACCAGCACGTCTGGTTACGAGGGGGTGGTGCCATGCCCTGGAAAAATCTCAGCACTTGCAGCTAGCCTTAGACACCACAAGGCAGTGGAAGATGACAGAAGGTGGTCCTCTAGTACCAGCGCTCACCTGGTTGCTGGAAAAGCTGGAGCAGACCCTAGTGGAGTGGACGCTGGGGTCCAACTGGAGCCTCACAGGGAACTCGCTCTGGGAGTGATTGATGGAGTGGAGCGGCTGTGTTTGATCTGCCTGGACTGCTGGATTCCAACTGCGAGGGTCACTGCCTGGGCCCGCTGCGGTTATTGTGACAAACCGCTTACCCAGTTAGTTTACACACAGCAGGAGCCACTTTACTTTGCGGTAGACCTACACTCAGGGTAATGCAATCAGCATCCGCGGAAGGCCGGAGCGGGCCTGGGATCATCCCATCAAGGCGGGGTTGAGTTGCAGCCAAGCCACTCCCCTGTGAAGACAGAGGACAAGGGAAGAGAGGAGGCTGTTGTGGCCTGTGGCCTGGTCAGGAACTCGGAAGCCGTGAGTACTACCATGCTAGTGTCTAGGGCCCCTGAACTACCGACCGAGTCTCCACCTATAGTGATCCCTGCTGGGCTGGAGTTAGTGATGGAGGGGGATGCGCCTCTTGGTGAGCCAAGCAGGGACAGAGAGGAGGGGGTCAAATACTGGGGGTCACCCAGACTGCTGGCGGAGTTTGGATCGATGGAGCACCTGGCAGAGTGGTTGTCTCCATGTAAAAGCTCTGATGAGAAGTGGGTTACGGGGGGTTCCTATACTTTGGAGGCCCCCTCAGAGGAGGATGAATCAGAGCTGTTGCGGGACTCAAATAAAGTAGCAAGAATCCCCAGAACCAGCAGCCAACTATTCTTGAACAGGCCCTCCACCACCCAGACCAGGGCAGCAACCTACTGCCAATGGGTGGTCAGATCTCCCGACACCCATATCTTGCCGGGAAGAGGGAAGGTCAAGAATCTACCTAGGCTCTCTCGGTTCCAGTGGGACGTACAAAGAAGAGTTTTCCCTGGAGTGGGGCCTGGACTAACCTTACATCCCATCCCGTATCATGGACATTGTTGAGAGCTCAAGGGAGGAGTGGGAGAATGAGATGATATGGGAATACCTCCATGTCCCTAAAACTCTTGAGTGGACTGGAAAGCAGCTCCTGGGAGAGGTTAAAAGATTTGAAGAAGGAGTGGAACCATCCTCAAGGACTGTGTGCTAGTAGTCAAGGCGGGCCAACCGCAAAGAGCTACTCTGTTTCATTTCAGGGAAGAAGGGGGAGTCCAGAAGAGGTTGCCTGATCCCTGGTACTACATCTAAGTACTATCGGTACTACAGCGAATGTAGGTACACTCAAAGGACTGCTGGAGAAAGTAGAGGAGTGTGCTGTTCTTCCTGACTGCTGGAAGAAGCCAGCCTGCCTCCAGGGGAGGGCTGGCAGCCTTAGGCCTGGGGGGCAAGTCCAGTCAAATGGCCCATTGGACCACCAAATCAGCTCACCGTCCATGCCCACCTGGTTTTATAATGGATATTGATGTTATGAAGCAAGACAAATACGACACAGTGCGACCCCGATTTTGGTAAAAAGCTGATGATGTGGCTCTTTACCCAATCACAGCTAGTCACATGAAAATGCTGAAGTGCCTTTTATCAGCACCCTCACACTGACAGATCAGCGACATCTCCTCACAGGTGAGACCTGTACAGGTAATCAGAGCACTGATTACAGTTCAGCCCCAGCAGTACCCATTAGTAGCACCAATCAGTTCCCAACAGTGGCACCAATCAGTGCTGCCTTTCAGTGCCCATCAGTGAATGCTCATCAGTGTTGCCCATCATTGCCACCCATCACTGCCCATTAGTGCATCCTGTCAGTGCAGCCTATCAGTGCCCATCAGTGCTGTCTATCAGTGCCCATCAGTGCATCCTATCAGTGCCCATCAGTACATCCTATCAGTGCCCATCAGTGCTTCCTATCAGTGCCCATCAATACCGCCTATCAGTGCACATCAGTGCATCCTATCAGTGCCCATCAGTGCTGCCTATCAGTGCCCATCAGTGCATTCTATCAGTGCCCATCAGTGCCTCCTATCAGTGCCACCTATCAGTGCCCAGCAATGCCACCTATCAGTGCATCATATCAGTGCCACCTATCAGTGCCCATCATTGCTGCCTATCAGTGCTGCCTATTAGTGCCCATCAATGTCGCCTATCAGTGCCCATCAGTGCTTCCTATCAGTGCCCATCAGTGCCGCCTGTCGGTGCATCCTATCAGTGCCGCCCATCAGTGCCGCCTATCAGTGCATCTTATCAGTGTCCATCAGTGAAGGAGAAAAATTACTTAGTTACAAAAGTTTTTCTGACGGAAACTAAGAAAACCTTTTTGTTTTCAAAATTGTCAGCTTTTTTAATTTATTTAGCAAAACAAAAAACCCAGCAGTAAATAAATACCACCAAAAGAAAGCTCTATTTGTTATAAATCATAAGAATTATAGCAATGTCATATGGATACAGTGTTGCATGACCGCGCAATTACCATTCAAAGTGTGACAGTGCTGAAAGATGAAAACCGGCCTGGGCAGGAAGGGGGAGAAAGTGCCCGGTATTGAGGTGGTTAAATAATATGACTGAGTGAGAGGACTTTGGGAGAAATAGAGTAGGAAGGAAGAGAGTGAAAAGAGGAGAACCTGGTCACAGCTCACTCACTTGCACAGTCCCAGCAAGAGCCTCACTGTCAGCATCTTCATGTTTAGAACATGGCTGCCGACGTTAAAGTTTCCCGCCCACATCTCCTCTTCACAGCACATGGGCTGCATTGAGTGTGGGCGGTGTGACGTTGTGCGAGGCACCACAATGGATGAACGATAATTGTCGCCTTGCATGCGATCATTTTTAGGCGACTAGCAGGAGTCCGACCCGAGTTTTCCCGGCCACCGTCGCAGAGCTGGTTCCGACGCAGACTTTTTAGTCCACTCAAACCCCTCTCCACCTGCATTTAATGATCAGGAAGAGATCTCACTTGAGCTCAATCCTGGATCTCAGGGAGAGAAAGCTGAGAGAGCTTTGTGTGCTAATGTATGACAAGCAATGGTGCGCAAGTGGGTAGAGGCATACGATATTGAAAGTGGGAGCATGGAGTGTATATGGATAATAATACAATAGGTCGGCTGAATAAGCCAATGAGGAGTGAGGAACTAATTAGACATATAACTTCAAACCATATACACAAAAATAAGGAAAACATGAAATGGTATATCAACCAGTCCAGAGGGAAGCACTGAGGGCAGCCCACAAAGTAAGGACCCGGATCCCACGGTCCAATGAACTGAAAAGACAAAACACAAAGGAAGGCGCCTATAAGTGCAATAAGCTTAGTATGTTTAATGGATAACCAGATTAAAAACACTCACAAGGGTAGAAAAACAGTAGGTGTATTGGCTGATCATGTAGGGAAAACGGATCGCTGTCACTCTCAGGGTGTCCGGGATGTGATGAGCTGGAAAGAAAGTCCTCCGTTCGTCCGTCGCCGTACCTAGATGGAAGAGACGGCTTGTACGGTGACAGAAGCGAGGCTTGGAACGCGGCTACACGGAAGTCCTGCGCCACTTCATCAGGCAAATCAGAGGAGACTCCTCTGATTTGCCTGATGAAGTTCTTATGACACCATCACCTCAGGACTTTCGTGTAGCCGCGTTCCACGCCTCGCTTCTGTCACCATACAAGCCGGCTCTTCCATCTAGGTACGGCGACGGACAAACGGAGGACTTTCTTTCCGGCTCATCACATCCCGGACACCCTGAGAGTGACAGCGATCCGTTTTCCCTACATGGTCAGCCGATACACCTACTGTTTTTCTACCCTTGGAGGTGTTTTTAATCTGGTTATCCATTAAACATACTAAGCTTAAGTGCAGTGGGCGGGACTGCTAGAACCATTCTTGACCTGGGGGTCACCATGGCAATCCTGGTCCAACGTGTGCATCAGTGGATCTATCGCACCGACAAGCCACCCTGTTCGCAGATGTTCGACCTATGTCACCTTACCAGAAAATGGCTACAACCAGAGACTTTGCCATGTCCCCAGATTGTGAAGCACGTGGTCATGGAATGCTATCTGTGGGTGCTATCTGCTGCTTTGAGGAAATGGGTCAGCCATGGGGACCCTAAAATTGCAAGCCAACTGGACCTCGTCGAGAGATACAGGGCTGCCGAGGACTTGTTGCTCCCATCTTCCCTACTCGGTCTGACCACTGTGCTACAACATGACATAATCACGGAACCCGGGGTCTGTGTAAATGTAAAACCCTACCGAATACCTGAGGCTAGACGAGAGGTGGTGGCAAGAGAAATAAAAAACATGTTGGAGTTAGACGTGATAGAGGAGTCCCACAGCGCCTGTTCGAGCCCTATAGTACTGGTCCCAAAGCCCGATGGCATTATCCGGTTCTGTAACAATTTTAGGAAGCTGAATGAAGTGTCTAAGTTTGATGCATATCCGATGCCAAGAGTTGACGAGCTTGTGGATAGGTTGGGAGGGGCTCAGTACATAACAACCCTAGACCTAACTAAGGTATACTGGCAGATCCCCCTAATGGAGTCAGCAAAGGAAAAACTTCCTTCTCTACCCCTAAGGGGTCCTTCCAATACAAACGAATGCCGTTTGGTCTGCATGGGGCCCCTGCATCCTTTCAGGGGATGATGAAAAAGACTTTGAAGTTGCATTGGCCCTATGCAGCAGCCTATCTGGATGATGTCATCATCCACAGCCCAGATTGGGAATCCCTCTGACCGATCTGTCAAACGGTAGAGCGTCAGGAATGGTTAAGTGGAATCTCAAAGCTGAAAAGGCCTTTGTGTACAGCCAGTGCTCAAGACCCCGGACTTCAGAAAGGAGTTTGTCATTCAAACCGACACCTCTAAGATGGGACTAGGTGCTGTTCTGTCCCAGATCAGAGACAGCGAGGAGCACCTTGTCGTCTACTTAAGCAGGAAGCTTAATAGACATGAAAATAATTATGCCATTGTGGAGAAGGAGTGCCTGGCCATCAAGTAGACCTTAGAGGCCCTAAAACACTACCTGCTGGGAAGGTCATTCAGGCTAGTTATCGACCATGCCCCCCTTAAGTGGATGTGTAACAACTGGGAGAAAAATAGCATGACTAGGTGGTTCCTGGCCCTACAGCCGTTTAAGTTCTCAATGAAACACCGGGCTGGAAGGCTCCAAAATAATGCCAATGGTCTTTCACGGGCCCACTACATGGTCGGGAAAGTTGCTCCGCCCCAGAGGCTTGAGCAGAGGGGGGGATAGGTGAAGATATGCGAGGCACCACAATGGATGGGCAATATTTGTCGCCTCGCATTCGATCATACCGACCTGGGTTTTGCCGGCCACCATGGCAGAGCTGGTTCCGGCCTGGGCTTTCTGGTCCACTCAAATCCCCCTCCACCTGCATTTAATGATCAGGAAGAGATCTCACTTGGGCTCGATCCTGGATGTTAGGAAGATGGAGGTTTTGACCATTTCTGGCCTTCTGTGCGCGTGCCTGTGCGCGTTCGCCTGTGCGCCCGTGCACGCTGATGGCGCCAAACAGTCTAGTTAAGCTGCCAACACCCTGCAGCAGATGCTGTCTATTCTATAGCATTCCCTGAGTGTTCCGTAACTGTTATTTCTGAGATTTCCTGCACCTGTAACTCAGGTTGCCCTACCTTGCTTGAATTCTGCCTGCACCGACCCTCAGCTTGCCTACAACCCTTCTTCTGCCTGATCCTTTTGTACTGCTGCTACCCGCTTGTTAACGACCCTGCCTGTACCCAACTACCCGCTTGCCTGATCCAATTGTTCCCCACTTGTCCGCCAGTTACTGACTGTACGACCAACCTTCTGCCTAGCACGAGCCTCTGGAGGATCCTCACAACATCACCTGCATCCATTCCAGGCCTCGTGCCCCCCTGCGCTCCAGAACTTCCTGTCCACTCTACTAGGGGTTCCCGAACCAGGGACACAAGAGAGGTTGTCCACTGCACTGTCAGACTCCACCACCAGGTACGTGACACTGGATCTCAGAGGGAGAAAGCGGAGAGAGCTCTGTGTGCTAATTAGGACTCTAATAACAAAGTTTGCAATGTGCTTATGTTTTGTGGGTGTCGGGGACAGCCCCACACTGTATAAAGAGGAATCTCTTTGTTTAGTGTAGCGCCAGACGGCGAGGTTTTGTTTTCTGTTTTTGTTTATGTTTTCAGCTTGCAAACCTGTAAAAATAAACCTGGCAAGCTGCCAGACTTTAAAGAAACTGACATCCATGCTGAATTTTTTCCCCTGAAAAGTGATTCCCATGAGCTAATCTCCCACAGCGGGCACAACGAGAGAGGGGCGGGAGGAGGCAAAGCAGATGAATTCTCTCATATACTGTATGTAGTACAGTCCCCCCCAGGACTTAATGAACAATTGAGCTATAAATCGTACTTGGAAGGTTTCACATCGGGGGTTTGGGAGGAAAACTGAAAAGTGAATTTTGGGCTCACGCAATCACTCTCTACCTACAGATCCAGATTTGATCCACAATACCCCTACTTCGATAATCTGCAGGATAACCTGCTACTGTTTACCAGAAACGTTTTCATGTTTTCTATTATGTTTATTATACCCTCTTGGGTCCTTGTTTCTTTTTTTTTCTTTTTCTTGCCACACCAGGTACTATATTGGATGCTCATACCAGCTTCTTCAACCTAATCTACCATGAACACTGTGCTAATCAGTCTCCGAAAACAAAGATCCCCTCATAATTCTACCGCCCGGAAGATTTAAACCAAATACGAACTTACACCCAATCCACTAAAGAAAAGCACTCAACCTCGGAGGTAGGTGGAACAACGCATATCCCACGTTCACCACAAACTAGAGACACGCAGCTTAACCACACAGCCATAACAACAAGTCTCAAATATGCCCATTAAATGTATCTCTACGAACGTGAAGAGCCTAAACAGCCCATTCAAACGCAGCCTCCTTTGGAACGAAGCACAAAAGCTTAAAGGTGAAGTCCTATGTATCCAAGAAACTCACTTCTCAGCTAAAAATCCCCCGAAAAGCTCCCACAACCGGTACCCGCATATCTTTTTCGCCAACGCAAAGACAAAACATAATGGAGTCCTTATAGCAATACATGAAACTATTGCATTTACGCTACATGACTCGATCATTGACCCCAATGGCCGCTTTATTGTACTAATATGTACCCTAAATAATGTATTGTTTACTATTGTCTCTCTCTATGCACCCAATAAGGGTCAAATATCATTCCTACAGAAATTGTTGGGGAAAGTTAAGAAATTACGCCAAGGTAAACTGATAATGTTAGGCGACTTTAACCTGATCCCTGACTCCTCATTGGACCGAACCAAGCCACCTCGCAATAAAAGCCCCACCCTTCAAAATTTTCTACACACTGAATCATTATATGACGCGTGGCGATGTACTCACGCTGGAGAAAGAGATTATACTTTTTTCTCTTCATGACATTCTCTCCTTTTATCCCCATAGCAGCCATTGATGCAGAGGTATTCTTTGCAGCATGAGTTGGTGCATTGTCATTCATGAAGATGATTTTATTATGGAAAGCATAGTTCTTCCTTCTGTACCAGGGAAGGAAGTCGTCAGTCAGGAACGCCACATACTTTGCAGAGGTCATGTTTACACCTTCGGGGACCCTAAAGGGGCCGACCAGCTCTCTTCCCATGATTCCAGCCCAAAACATGACTCCACCACCACCTTGCTGATGTTGCAGCCTTGTTGGAACAGGGTGGCTGTCCACCATCCACTACTCCATCCATCTGGACCATCAGTGAAAAAGACTGTTTGAAAATTAGTCTTCATGTATTTTTCTCCCCAATGCAGCTGTTTCTGCTTGTGAGCATTGGTTAGTGTTGGCTGAATGGAAGGTTTATGCACAGTTGCAAAACTCTGGAGGACTCTACACCTTGGTGTCCACGGGACTCCAGAGGCACCAGCAGCTTCAAATATCTGTTTTCTGCTATGTAATGGTGTTTTAGCAGCTGCTGTTTTGATCCGATGCATGGATCTGACAGAAATCTTCCTCAATGTGCCTTTATCTGCACAAACCCGTCTGTGCTCTGAATCAGCCACAAATCTCTTAATAGTGCGATGATCACGCTTACGTTTTTGTGAAATATCTAATGTTTTCATACCTCGTCCAAGGCATTGAACTATTTCACTCTTTTCGGCAGCAGAGAGATCCTTTTCTTCCCCATATTACTTGAAAATGGTACTCTGCTTAATAATGTGGAACACCCTCCTTTAGTAGTTTTTCCTTTAGTTGGGCTCACCTGCCAATCTAATTATCACAGGTGTCCGAGATTGTTTTCAGTGATCAAAAGAGCCCTGAGACACAATGCCATCCATGAGTTAAATTGAAAAACAAAATATTGAATCTTTGTGACACTGAAATAAAATTTGCATAATAATCTGGAACAGGGTGTATTATCTGGCTGGTGCCCCTATGGTTATATGTTTAGGAATCAATAACTGTGTGCTCATATACTCTTGATGTATTGCTGAATATTATTTTTGAATAAGGTGCTTGGTTAGATTTAGATATGCCACCCCCCTGGGGGAGGTAATTCCTGATACCTTTTTACCCTTCTTTTTCGCTTTTTTTACCCCTCTTCCCTAACCCGCCTTTTTCCAGTCCCCTCACTCCCCTCTCGCCCCCGGCAGTTCCTGGGCTCCATCTGGTCCCACCCAGCGCACAAAGGCCTCCCGATATATGTGGGCGGCTTTATGTGGCCTTATTAGGGGTATGGATATGTGGGGGGTTGGTCCCATATGGGGTTAGCTGAAGGTTCGGCTCCTCCCATGTGGGGACCTGTCCCCCTCCCTCCTGCCTCCACTGGCTCTCTCTGTGCGCCAGTGGATCTTATTCGTACGACGCCTCAACATGCTATGCATTGCGGGGCGCCGTGCATTTTTGCTCCTGGGGACCCGTTCTGAGTTTGCATCGCAGATGCATGGCAAAGGTAGGTTTTGTCAGCGCAATAGTGTATCACAACTAAGGGATATGGGTAAGTAAACACATCTGACCATAGGGGACATGAACCATTCAATAGCATAAAGATGTACACACAAAGCATATCAGTCCAGACGGTATATGCAGATAGACATGATAAAATTAAAATATAATATATGAAATATAAAAACTATGGTTCATCAAAAATAGATACCCATACCAGGATACGAGTGACAGTTCCAGGGAATGAAAGCGTTCACCTTGAAGCTGCGCTTAGTCAGAAGTAGAATGAGCTTCTGTATGGGGATAAAAAAGACAGGCAAAACGCACCTCTAAGAGTAAACCATAACAAGCTTTTATTGTAAAAACATTCTCAATGGTACTCACAAACATAGGCCTGAAGAAGGGGCGTAGACCTCAACAACGCGTCGCCGTTCCCACGTCATCGCGCTGCCTAAACCGGAACCAGAAGTGACGTTGCGCTGCTACACCACGAGACCAGGACGCGCCTCCAAGGCATAAAGGGCAAGTTCAGGCCATGTGCCCAATATGGAGACCCAGAAGTTGAATGGGGCAGACCCAGCAGTCAGTACGTGTAGGCGTGTGCGCACATACTGTTCCACCATGTTGCTGAAATGCTGCCTCCTGCTAAGATGTTGCCTATAAGCTCGTGGTGCTGTTTGTTGTGGTGTGCTGCTGACAAAGCTTTTCCACATTTCGGCCATGCTAACCCTGCCTTCCGAGGTGCTGGCGGTGCCACAGCAGCGTTGGTGACCTCTTCCTCCTCCTCTGCCTTTGCCTTGTGCTTCCACTGAGCCCCCGGTGTCATTTGGGAATGCCCTCAGCAGCGCGTCTACCAGTGTGCGCTTGTAGTCATGCATCTTCCGATCACGCTCCAGTGAGGGAATTAAGGACGACATGTTGTCCTTGTAATGGGGATCCAGCAGGGTGGTCACCCAGTAATCAGCACAAGTCACAATGTGGGCAACTCGGCTGTCGTTGCGCAGGCACTGAAGCATGTAGTCGCTCATGTGTGCCAGGCTGCCCAGAGGCAAAGACAAGCTGTCCTCTGTGGGAGGTGTATCATCTGTGTCCTCCATATCCCCCCAGCCACGCTCCAGTGATGCCCACGAGCTGTGTTGGGTGCCACCCTGCTGTGAACACAGTTCCTCCTCCCCCTCATCATCCTCGTCGTTCTCATCCTCCAGAACTGTGCCCTGGCTTGAAATTTTTTTACCTGGCCTATGCTGGTGCAGGAACCCACCCTCTGAGCCACTTGTGAATGACTGGCCTGATAACCGTGGAAATGACCCCTCTTCCTCCTCTTCTTTCTCCTGTGCCACATCCTCTTCCATCATCACCCGAAGTGTTTTTTCGGAGACATAGAAGTGGGATAGTAACGATGAGAACAGCGTCATTGGCACTGGCCATGTTGGTGGCGTACTCGAAACACCGCAATATGGTACACTGGTCTCGCATGGAGGCCCACTCGTTGGTGGTGAAGTGGTGCTGTTCTGAGGAGCTACTGACCCGTGCGTGCTGCAGCTGAATCGCCACTATTGCCTGCTGCTGCTCGCACAGTCTCTCCAGCATGTGCAAGGTGGAGTTCCACCTTGTGGGCACATCGCATAGGAGCAGGGCCGGCGCCAGCATAAGGCAGCCCAGGCGGCCGCCTGGGGGTGCCAGGACAGGGGGGCGCCCAATCTAGGCATCTTCCACCAGGTGCTTTTCCTAGTGCTGGCAGCCAGCCCTGTGCCGTCAACATTACCCGCTCCCCTCTTCGAAATCTAATCCCAGTCCTGCTACTGTACTCTGCCTCTGCCACATGCAGGGCAGAGAGAGAGGGCTTCAGCGTGAAGACACCGCCCCGCCTCCTTCAGCCTCGAGGCTGTGGCATCGCAAGTGGGGTGCGCGCCGCACCCAGGAGACTCCCTTCAGCAGGGACACCGCACCAGCAACATCTGTGCATCTTGTCCTGCTGTCCCCCCTGTCTCACACAGCAGAGCGGACTGAAGCCAAAAGCCACCTCCCCCTCCCTCCTCGGCTCCTCGGCTGCCTACAGGTACACAGACCGGAGGAGGAACAGGTCGGAGCTGAACTCTGCAGTGTATTCTATTGTAGATGGAGGAGGGGCACAGTGTGTGCTGAGGGAGGAGGGGGTGTCTGTTTAGACTGTACATAGTGTAAGGGGAGGGGGGCTCTGTGGTTAGTGTAAGGGGGGGACACTGTGGTTAGTGTAAGAAGGGGGGGACTCT
>BLSH010408334.1:559516-588286 GCA_018402905.1 Glandirana rugosa
TTTCCCTGTTCTCCCCCCCCCCCCCCCGCCACAATACCATCTGTGGGCGGCACCTCATGACCAACCTGGCACTTTTTACCTAATTGTTTGGTATGTGTTTTATGCTCTGTTATGCTGTGAATATAAACTTGTTCGGTATATTTGTTGATTTACCATCATGCTAATTCTGGTGTCTTTTATAGAATCAAACTGATGTCATAACTCCCTAGTTACAAACTAGTTTCCCGAAGCATGTTGGACGTACACATCTAAAACTACTTGTTATGGTTGTATATATGTTTTATGTATGCACCTATGTTTTTAAAAACAATTTTTTGTATTAATAAACTTTATACAAATTTTAATTAAGTTTGTTTCATACTGTGCCTTTAAAGTCCCACCCACTGTACTTGGGAAGTACTATAGTCTCCATAAATATTAGGGATGTCGGCACAATAGGATGTGCAGAGTGGTCTATATCTAATATACTGTATGTAGAGGAGGGGGGAGGGGGGGCTGTGCTCCCTAAGAACAGAACACTCTCAGCCCTGTGACAGGTGCAGCTGACATCCCTGTCACGGGGGAACATCGCCTTCTTGCAGCTGCAGCGCAAGAGGGATCATCTTGTTCTCTCACTGCTCTTTGGCGACTAATCCAGCCCTGTTAACCCTGCGCTGGAGCCGTCCGAGCAGTAGCACTCAGCCAGCTCTGAAACTGTACATGCGCAGTTCTGAGCTGTCGCGCAGTGGCCCTTTAAGGCTTCATACACACGGGATGCTTTTTCAACCTCACCTGAACTATTTGTTTGACAGCTAGAAGCCGGCGTCTAAAACGCCCGTTTTGCCGCTGTTTGCATGCTACGTTTAGCGGCGTTTTGCCACGTTTGCGTCTAGGAGCATTTTAAAATGTATTTCTTTTTTTGCAATAGAAATGACTGTAAATGAAACAGTCCTAGATGCGAGTTACCACGTTTAGGTGCGTTTAGCTGCGTTTACAAGCTGTTTGGCATTTCCCAAATTCCTCCGAACTGGCATCTGAATCCATTTCTTTGCGCTCCAAAAAAAGCCACTAAACTCAACTGCCTGGAAACGACCTTAAATGGCCCTTTGTACATGGACTGATAAGGTAACATTAAGGGCCAATTCACACCACATGCAGTCCAGTGCGTTTTTTTCTGCATCAAAAACGCATGGAAAGTAGGTTATATGGCTTTCAATGGCTTAGTTCACACCAGTGCAGTCAGTTCCAGTGCGTTCCAGCTCCAGAAAAAAAAAGTAGAACATGCTGCATTTTTTCTGCACTGAACTGTACTGGAACGTGGTAAAACACATCAAAAACGCACCGGGGCGCACCTAAATGCACTGCAACACAAGTCCTTATTTTAAGTAAAGAAAAAAAGGAAGGAAAAACTGCACTGGACTGCATCAAAAACGCACCAAAAACACATCAAAAACGCACCAGAACACACCAAAAATGCATCAAAAATGCGCATGCAGAAAAGCATCCGGAACGCATCCGGACTGCGTTTCTATGGCGTGAACTGGCCCTAAATGAGTTCAAGGGCAGCTGGGAAAAACGTCCAAATGCCCCTGAATGTCCGTTTATCAGCCTCAGTGTGAATGAGGCCTTACAGGGAATCAGAAATTTCCACTCTGACCCCCTGCCCAGTCCACCCCTGCCTGCCACCCTGTGCCCAGAGGAAGAGACTTGCCCATTGAAATGACACTGGGGTGAGGCTTGTTCTAATAAATCTTTTACTTTTATAGCCTGTTGCTCGGGGAGGGGCCCTTCCCATCAGGAACTTTAAAAAGGAACTGTTTGCATTTTTGTTCCTCTTCCCTTTTCTGTCTCTGCCAGTGGGATCCTAACCCCTCACTGACAGGGAAGGCAAGAAAAAGACTCTGCTACAAGTGTGCTATGTTGTTGCTCTGTTGGGAGGCTTATAACCCCCTCCCAAAAGATCTGTTGTTTTTTAATTAGTTGTAGCTTAGTTGTTTTATCTTCTCTTAGGATCCCTTTGATGGAACGGCTATAGGGCCCCCCTACTGAAGAAGTCACACCCTGACGACGCGCATTTGGGAAAAGAGCCTGCGCCTGTACGTCACGTCATGGCCCTTTAAGTCTCTTTGTACACAAGCTGTACACACACTGTTTCCAGCTCGCATGGCTTTATGTGCGAGGATTTCTAAGTGTAAATCTTACTCTTTTTGGGCTTAATAAATTTTAAAACAGAGAGCACTAGATACTTGCCTTCTCTCTTTACATACCGCTATTATTCTGGAGAGGATTTGTGGTCCGCTGTGACCGGACAGGAATTCGTATTGCTGTTTACAAGGAGATTAGTATTGGAAGTCTGCCGTAGATACTTTATCCCATGGTGGGGATTAATGCTCTTTTTGCTCTGAATTGAGTTGAGTGGTTAGTCAAACCGGTGGAGGATAGCACTGAGCACTTTCAATTAGCGATTTCTTTGCATTTATCTGTGACTCTCCTTCTTGGATCTACTTCAACTAATCGTGAAGATCTTCTGATGAACTATGTCTACTCCTACCCCATCCAATTCAAATCCCCTAATAAAAAACAAAACAAAGTACCCGCCTGTTCTGTGACTCCGGATGTGAGGGAAAGTGTGATTGAGGGCAGTGCGATCAGGTGAACCACAACTTCCAGCCACTCCCAAAGGGGACAATGGCTACATATATATACTAGGCTGTATATATATATATTAATACACTGCCTGAACTGACTGTATATATAGTCTACACTGAATGCCACTGTATATATAGTCTACACCAAATGCAGAGGGTGTGTATATATATATATATATATATATATATATATATATATATATATATGTATATATTTATATGCAGTATCTCACAAAAGTGAGTACACCCCTCACATTTTTGTAAATATTTTATTATATCTGTTCATGTGACAACACTGAAGAAATGACACTTTGCTACAATGTAAAGTAGTGAGTGTACAGCTTATATAACAGTGTAAATTTGCTGTGCCCTCAAAATAACTCAACACACGGCCATTAATATCTAAACCACTGGCAACAAAAGTGAGTAGACCCCTAAATGAAAATGTCCAAATTGGGCCCAATTAGCCATTTTCCCTCCCCGGTGTCATGTCACTCATTCATGTTACAAGGTCTCAGGTGTGAATGGGGAGCAGGTGTGTTAAATTTGGTGTTATCACTCTCACTCTCTCATACTGGTCACTGGAAGTTCAACATGGCACCTCATGGCAAAGAACTCTTTGAGAATCTGAAAAAAAGAATTGTTGCTCTACATAAAGATGGCCTAGTCTATAAGAAGATTGACAAGACCCTGAAATTTAGCTGCAGCACGGTGGCCAAGATTACACAGCAGTTTAACAGGACAGGTTCCATTCAGAACAGGCCTCGCCATGGTCGACCAAAGAAGTTGAGTGCACGTGCTCAGCGTCATATCCAGAGGAGGTCTTTGGGAAATAAATGTATGAGTGCTGCCAGCATTGCTGCAGAGGTTGAAGGGTTGGGGGGTCAGCCTGTCAGTGCTCAGGTCATACGCTGATCACTACATCAAATTAGTCTGCATGGCTGTCTTCCAAGAAGAAAGCCTCTTCTGAAGATGATGCACAAGAAAGCCCACAAACAGTTTGCTGAAGACAAGCAGACTAAGAACATGGATTACTGGAACCATGTTCTGTGGTCTGATGAGACTAAGATAAACTAATTTGGTATAAATGGTGTCAAGCATGTGTGACGGCAACCAGGTGAGGAGTACAAGGACAAGTGTGTCTTGCCTACAGTCAAGCATGGTGGTGGGAGTGTCATGGTCTGGGGCTACATGAGTGTTGCCAGCACTGGGGAGCTACAGTTCTGTGAGGGAACCATGAATGCCAACATGTACAGTGACATACTGAAGCAAAGCATGATCCCCTGCCTTCGGAGACTGGGCCACAGGGCAATATTCCAACATGATAACGACCCCAAACACACCTCCAAGACAACCACTGCCTTGCTAAAGAAGCTGAGGGTAAAGGTGATGGACTGGCCGAGCATGTCTCCAGACTTAAAACCCTATTGAGCATCTGTGGGGCATCCTCAAATGGAAGGTGGAGAAGCGCAAGGTCTCTAACATCCACCAGCTCCGTGATGTCATTTTATATGTGTATATGTATATATATACATATATATATATATATATATTTTTTTTTTTTTGGTTGAACTGGATGGACTTGTGTCTTTTTTCAACCTGACTAACTATGTAACTATGTATGGAAGAGTGGAAGAGGACTCCAGTGGCAACCTGTGAAGCTCTGGTGAACTCCATGCCCAAGAAGGTTAAGGAAGTGCTGGAAAATAATGGTGGCCACACAAAATATTGACACTTTGGGCCCAATGTCCATTGGACATTTTCATTTAGGGGTATACTCACTTTTGTTGCCAGCGGTTTAGACATTAATGGCTGTGTGTTGAGTTATTTTGAGGGGGACAGCAAATTTACACTGTTATACAAGATGTACGCTCACTACTTTACATTATATCAAAGTGTCATTTCTTCAGTGTTGTCACTTGAAAAGATATAATAAAATATTTATAAAAATGTGAGGGGTGTACTCACCTATGTGAGATACTGTGTATATATATATGTATATATACGTATATACATATTTATACTAGGCTGCATATATATATTAATACACTGCCACCACTGACTGTAGATATAGTCTACACTGAATGCACTATATATATAGTTTGCACTGAATGCTGAGTATATATATATGTATATATATATATTAGGCTGTATATGTATATTAAAACACTGCCTGCAATAACTGTATATATATTCTTCACTGTCTACACTGTAATATATACTACACTAATATATATTCTACACTGCCTGCACTGTAACATATACTACAATAACATATATTCTACACTGCCTTCACTCTGTATATATACTACACTGACTACACGCTCTATTCATTAACTAAACTGCCTAATCTCTCTCCAGCTCTCCACGTTAACACATTACATACAGCCGCTGTATAAGCAGCCTTATATAGTGTGGGGAGTGGACTCAGCCCCCTGAGCCATGATTGGCCAAAGGCACCCTTCCTTTGACCAATCATGGCTCTTGCAGCAGACCCGTTAATCCTATCCAAAGTCTGTGGAATAGACACCAGAATTTATCCAAAAACTTTCTAATCTTGTTCCCAGTGCACTACATTGTGGCCTCATCATACAGACTGGCTCCCCAAGTCATTGCTTACAAAATAAAGAAAGCTTGCAGGAAAAATGTCATTTTTTTTTGCTTTATAAATGCAATTATTTGCTGCAGCAGCGCCTATACACAGTACAGATGTGCCACTTTACAGGTAGAGTAAGGGGACCTCCAAGGCACTATATTGAAAGGAATTTTTATTTTTTATGCTTTCACTTTAAGCATCAATAAATCACTGCTCATTTAAAGATTAAATGTTTTTGCAAACTTTTTTTCATTGATACATGTCCCCCAGGGCAGTACCCAGACCCCCATAACCATTGTATGCCCAATTACTTGCATACAATATATGCCTTCAAAATGGGCACTTTTGATTTTTCACAGTTGGGTCCCATAGAGTTCAGTGGGGTTCGTTAATCGATTCTGAACTTTCCCGATGTTCAAAAGTTCTGGTGCGAACCGAACAGGGGGTCATTCTGCCCACCCCTAAAAACCATAAATAATAACATGATATTAGATTTTTTTACTCCAGGAGTATATAATGAGTTTGGAAATTCTAGAGAAATGCTTAACCCCTTCCTTACCGGCGTATAGTAATAATACACCTGCAAGGTGCAGTCCCCATCCTGGGTGGACGTCATATGACGTCCTCCCATTTTTGCCACATTGCGGCGATCGGGGATCAGGCAAGTTCCTCAGGACTCCAGCCTTCCATGATCGGGGTAAAGAGCCAGTAAAATTGGCTCTTTACCTCGTGATCGGCTGTGTCCTATCATAGCCGGTCACTTCCGACCATAACAAAGCGGCGCCATACACGCCGCTGGTGCGCGCCCCCGGGGGTGCACAGCGCAGTGATCGGGGTTCAGGCTTGTCCCTCAGACAAAGCCCAACCCCGATCAGGGTACAGAGCCAATGAAATTGCCTCTTTACCACGTGACCGGCTGTGTCAAATCACAACCGGTCACAGAATGACAACAAACAGCAGTAACGAGCTGGTACCGGGTTCTCCTCTTCACACACCGATCGTGTGTGAGGAGGAGATAGCGGTAACAGCTCGTTATCGCTTACTGTGTGCACCAATCACACTGATTGCCCCCCAGTAGTAAAGAGTACCTGTCACCACCCCATCAAAGTACCTGTCACAGCCCATCAGAGTACCTGTTACAGCCCATGAGAGTACCTGTCGCCTGCCCATCAAAATGCCCGAGTACCTGTCACCTGCCCATCAAAGTACTCGAGTACCTGTCACCCGCCCATCAGAGTACACGAGTACCTGTCACCAACCCATCAGAGTACCCGAGTACCTATCACCCGCCCATCAAAGTACCCGAGTACCTGTCACCAACCCATCTGAGTACCTGAGTACCTGTCACCAGCCCACCACAGTACCCAAGTACCTGTCATCAACCCATCTGAGTACCCGAGTACCTGTCACCAGCCCATGAGAGTACCCGAGTACCTGCCTCCAGCCCATCAGAGTACCCAAGTACCTGTCACCAATCCATCAGAGTACCCGAGTACCTGTCACCAATCCATCAGTGTACCCGAGCACCTGTCACCAACCCATCAGAGTACCCAAACACCTGTCACCATCTCATCAGATTACCCCAGTACCTGTTACCAACCCATCAGAGTACCCGAGTACCTGTCACTAGCCCATCAGAGTACCCGAGTACCTGTCACCAGTCCATCCGAGTACCCGAGTACCTGTCACCAGCCCATCACAGTACCTGAGTACTTGTAACCAGTCCATCAGAGTACCTGAGTACCTGTCACCAGTCCATCTGAGTACCTGTCACCAGCCCATCTGAGTACCCTAGTACCAGTCACTAGCCCATCTAAGTACTCTAGTACCTGTCACTAGCCCATCTCAGTATCCAAGTACCTATCACTAGCCCATCTGACTACCCGAGTACTTGTCACCAGCCCATCAGAGTACTGGAGCACCTGTCAACAGACCATCAGAGTACTCAAGTACTTGTCACCAGCCCATCAGAGTACCTGTCAGCAACCCATCAGAAAACCCGAGTACCTGTCATCAACCCATCTGAGTACACAAGTACCTGTCACCAGCCCATCAGAGTACCCGAGTACCTGTCACCAGCCTATCAGAGTACCCTAGTATCTGTCACCAGCCCATCAGAGTACCTGAGCACATGTCACCAACCCATCAGAGTACCCAAGTACCTGTCACCAACCCTTCTGAGTACCCGAGTACCTGTCACCAGTCCATCTGAGTACCCGAATACCTGTCACTAGCCCATCTGAATACCCTAGTACCTGTCACTAGCCCATCTGAGTACCCAAGTGCCTGTCACTAGCCCGTCTGAGTACCCGAGTACCTGTCACCAGCCCATCTGAGTACCCAAGTACCTGAAAAAAGACCATCTGAGTACCCAAGTACCTGTCACCAGCCCATCAGAGTACCCAAGAACTTTTTACCAGCCCATCAGAGTACCCGAGTACCTTTCACCAGCCCATCAGAATACCAGAGTACCTTTTACTAATCCATCAGAGTACCCGAGTACCTATTTGCAGCCCATAAGAATACCCGAGTGCCTATCTGCAGCCCATGCCTCATAAAATATACATTGGGGTGTTTGCTTTCCAAAATGGGGTAATTTTGTGGGTAATTGACAACTTTGTGTAAAAAAAATATGTTTTCATTTTCTTTCCACGTTTGCCAAAGACTTGTGGAAAAAATTAAGCGTACAAAAGACTCATAATGCCTCATAGTATATACATTGGGGTGTCTGCTTTCCAAAATGGCATCATTTTGTGGGTAATTCCACTGTCCTGGTGCTCCAGGGCCTTCAAAAGTGTAATAGGTCATTAAGATATTTTATGTGTAATTTATGCTCCTAGAACGCCTGATGGTGCTCCCTGCACATTGGACCTCTCTATGTGGCCGGGCTGTGTAAAAGTACTCAGGACGAACAGCAGAATGTATTTTGGGGTGTATTTTTTGCTATGTACATGCTATGTGTTAGAAATATCTTATAAATTGACCACTTTGTGTAAAAATTAAAGTTTTTATTTTCTTTCCGTGTTTTTCAAAGACTTGTAGAAAAAAATTAACTGTACAAAAGACTCATAATGCCCCATAGAATATACGTTGGGGTGTTTGCTTTCCAAAATGGGGTCATTTTGTGGGCAATGCCATTGTCCTGGTGCTCCAGGGCCTTCAAATTGTAATAGGTGGCTGAGAAATGAGATGTGTAATTTATGCTCGTAGAACGCCTGAAGGTGCTACTTCAATGTTGGGCCTGTGTATGTGGCCAGACTGTGTAAAGGTCTCACACATGGGGTATCGCCATACTCAGGAGGAGTAGCAGAATGTATTTTGTATGTCATTGCATATATGCATATGTTGTCTGTGAGAAATAACTTGTTATAACAATTTTGTGTAAATAAATTAAAAATTCTTCATTTTGCAAAGCATTGTGGGAAAAAATTACAACTTCAAAAAACTCACCATGCCTATTACTAAATACCTTGGAATGTCTACTTTCCAAAAAGGGTCATTTGGGGGTATTTGTACTTTCCTGGCTTGTTAGGGTCTCAAGAAATGAGGTGGTGAGTACATCAGGTGTGATCAATTTTCAATGATTTGCTTGTAGACTCTATGACTTTCACAGAGAATAAATAATACCGTATTTTTCTGTGTATAAGACGCCCCCATGTATAAGATGCCCCCCACTTTTCCAACCCAAAATTAAGAAATCAATAATAAAACAGAGAACAACTGTTGGATTTTATCCTCATAAACTGGTGGCATTTTCTGAGCTAACTTTGTTCGTGTTCTCATGGCCAATCCTTCTCTCCTCATGAAATTGAAGCACCATTTTGCCTTTCCTGTAAAATCAACAATGTTCATTTCACTTGCAAACATTCTTGCCTGACACTGAATAAGCTTGGTTGACACACATAAGCCACTCTGGCACTGCTCCAAAATCCAAGCCTTAAGCCTCTGCTCTAAGTTTGGCCATTTTGCTGGTTTTCCTCTTAAGGCCTTCTTCTTTTTTGGCATCTTAAGGAGTTGTTCTTCCTGTTTTCTCCACTGCCTGATCATACTCTCAGTGGGAAGAGGTCCAAACTGTCTCTCTGCAGCTCTATTCCCATGCTCTTTTGCATAGGAGATTACATTGAGTTTAAATTTAGCAGAGTAAGACAATCGCTTACCAGTATTCATTTTTTTATTTTCTGACATCTGGGCTCCGGTCACTGACGCATCTGCACACTCTCCTCTGGCATCTGCACACTTCCAATCCATTCACCTCCTCCTCCAATCACGGCATCAGCACCTCCTCCTCCAATCACAGCATCAACACCTCCTCCTCCAATCACGGCATCAGCACCTCCTCCTCCAATCACGGCATCAGCACCTCCTCCTCCAATCACAGCATCAGCACCTCCTCCTCCAATCACGGCATCAGCACCTCCTCCTCCAATCATGGCATCAGCACCTCCTCCTCCAATCACAGCTTTGGCTGACGTCAGTAACAAGGCGGAAGCCTCTTTGACAGACTACGCACCCGCGCGGCTCTCCCTTCACTCCTCACTGACTGACTGCTCACTCACTCCTCACTGCTGACCGTGTAGAAGACGCCCCTCGATCTACAGTACTGCAATTTTAGCAAAAAATAGCGTCTTATACACGGAAAAATACGGTATACACTATTTTGGGTTATTTTTAACAAAGATATGTAGCAGTATAAATTATGGCCCAAATTTATGAAGAAAAATTATTTTTTTGCAAAATTTTTCAATATGAACTAAAAAAAAGTGTTTTTTTTTTTTAATTTTCCCTACTTTTTTCCTTTTAGTGAAAAAAACACCTGTGATTATACACCACTAAAGAAAGCTCTATTTGTGAGAAAAAATGATAAAAATTTTGTTTGGGTACAGAGTAGCATGACTGAGTAATCCTCATTTAAAGTGGGAAACCACTGAAAGCTGAAAATTGGTCTGGGAAGGAAGGGGGTGTAAATATCCTGTGGTTAAATGGTGCATTACAATTTAACTAAACCCATTCGATTTTATTCAACTAAAATGATTTTTGTAGACTAAAATTATTTTAGTTGGCTAAAAAGTACTGCAAATTTTAGTCGACTAAATATGACTCATACTAAAACAATTGCAGTTGACTGAAATGGGACTAAACCCAAAATGGCATTTTAGTCAAAAGATTATGACTAAAACTAAATTGATATTTGATGCCAAAATGAACACAGCTGGAGATATGATGTAGCTAAACAAGTTTTAATTGGTTAGTGGACAATAAAAAATAGTATCTCCAGCACAGGCCAGGGCTAGAGGATTCTGTAATAAATTGTAATGTAATTTTTTTCTAAAGTAAAAAAGAAAATTTAGGTTTCTCTGTTTTGCATGAAAGAAATAATAAGCTATTCTGAAAAAACAATAAGCTGCGCTCACATCTGTAAATGAGTAAATTAATTAAATAAAATTAATAAAGTCCCAATATTGTGGTATCCCTTATACCACTATCAAGTCCGTGTTAGCCTTTTTCAAAGTAGCACCATAAGAAAAAGAAGTGACGTGAATAGGAGGTCCACCACCAAAAATATTGAGGGGGCTTACCAGAACACTGAGTGTTCAACTGCATAAAGATCCCCGACCTGGGATGTGGGTCACTCTTATTTCCACTTCAGAAAAAAGGGTCCCTCTGTCTCTATACCGCACCTTCCACTGTAATGATCACCAGGGGCTGGAGGTTCCTGTCACATATGAACTCGTTCCCCATTCACAGGTGTGCATATATTACATAGAAGAGAGGGGGGGACTCATGGTGAAGTACGTAAAAATCAGTTTATTTGAAATACAAAATAGATGTACTCACATTTAATATGTATAAAAATCGTATGTATGCCGGCCGGCTAACATGTAAAATCGTCCAAACACAGTGGTGACGTCAGCGCGCCCTCCGCCCTCGCTCCCATGTTAGCCGGCCGGCATACATACGCTTTTTATACATATTAAATGTGAGTACATCTATTTTGTATTTCAAATAAACGGATTTTTACGTACTTCACCATGAGTCCCCCTCTCTCTTCTATGTAATATATGCACACCTGTGAATGGGGAACGAGTTCATATGTGACAGGAACCTCCAGCCCCTGGTGATCATTACAGTGGAAGGTGCGGTATAGAGACAGAGGGACCCTTTTTTCTGAAGTGGAAATAAGAGTGACCCACATCCCAGGTCGGGGATCTTTATGCAGTTGAACACTCAGTGTTCTGGTAAGCCCCCTCAATATTTTTGGTGGTGGACCTCCTATTCACGTCACTTCTTTTTCTTATGGTGCTACTTTGAAAAAGGCTAACACGGACTTGATAGTGGTATAAGGGATACCACAATATTGGGACTTTATTAATTTTATTTAATTAATTTACTCATTTACAGATGTGAGCGCAGCTTATTGTTTTTTCTTATTATTGTATACTATTTGTATTTTTTGCTGCAGCTGTGTTTGGATTCTTTAGCGCAGTTTATTGTATGGTATAATAAGCTATTCTGACTTCAGTCCTAATGGTATGAACTAACAGTGAGATTCTCAGTGGAGATTTTCCAAATGGTAGTATGAGGGCTCTCAGGCACATTTTTTGGTGTTTAGACCCGCCATTTTGGGTAACTGTTATTAACTGTATGGAATATTGAGTGCTTGTAAAGGCTATTTTTAAAATAACAAACAGGTTTATACTTCCTGTGCAATGGCTTTGCACAGAGCAGCCCCAATCCTCCTCTTCTTGATGCTCCTAGCTCTTCTTTTTCTAGGTGTGCCACTATAGGAAGCTACTTTCTATTGGGGCATATCTGCGGGCTTGATCCCGAGATACACTGTCTATGTCTATACATACAAATAGTGAAGATATAGACCACCTCTCTATCTCTTCTTCAATGGCTGCTGTCTATGAGCCAACGAGCAGAGAGAGAGCTCTACTGCTCTCGGGCACAGCACTGGATCGAGATCTGACTGAGGTAGGTAGGGGGGCTGATGGGAGGAGCAAAACATGAAAAGTTTTTTTTAGAGAATGCATTAATATAAAAAAACCTTTAGCTTTTATAACCATTTAAATTTTTTGTCAGTATGTCATAACATGTTATCAGTATAAGTAAATGTAACTGCATGAGATATAAATATGTATATAAATGGGCAAAAACTGAATACATTGTATGATGATGCATGAAACAGTCACAAAGAAATATTTAATCTGTAGTTGAAATGGAACATTGATGTGGAATCTTATCTCTGTAAAAGTAAAAGGTGTGAGTTTGTACTGTATGTGACTGCTCACCGCCATGTCTGTTCTCTTAATCCTTTTTCAGTCAAGGAGCGGAGAAGCAAGCTCAGCCAGCAGGATATTGTGAGATGCAGATGGAAGAACCGGAGTTGTTCACACAGAGTGCAGAAAGATTTACTGCTCAGAAGAAAGTACCAGAAAATGCTGTTGTAATTACATTTCTTGCAACTTCTTTGACAAATGGGTATCTGCACAGACAACAGCAGCTAAATATCATGTACTGTATAAACAGATCCTAGGCTGCTTTCCGATTGGCATAACTAATTACAGTGTAACAGACAGTTAAATGAAAACTATAAACCTTTTTTGGTCAGTTTTATATGACTTGTTTAAAGATTACACATTTTTAAAATCATGTTATGCATTTTTAATTATTTTATACAATATTTATTTTACAAATTAATATTTAACACTGAGTGTTCCCATATTATAGTGTTTGCAGAGCATTCTGAGCTTTTCTCAGAAGAAGAAAGCCAAGCACTGGCACCTCACTTTCAGACTGTTTTTGTCCAACTGAAAATTCAGGTAGGTCATAATATGTGCATAATAGAGAGGGAAGGGCTTGCCACTCAGATGTAATGTAACAAATCTTGGTTATTAAAGCGGTTGTAAACCGTGAATGTTCCAAAAAAAACCCCTGCAAGGCAATGACATAATGTGCTAGTATGCATTACATACTAGCACATTATGAAATACTCACCTTGGAACAAAGCCCTCCAACGCTGTAAAGTCACGGCTGAGAGGGCTGACATGTTCCCCCTGTCTTTCTTCTGGGTTTGCGAGCCCCCGGAGCTGTGATTGGCCAGAGCCACAATGACGCCACTCCCGCGCATGTGCACAAAGCTTTGAAGTTCTGGCAAGGTATGCCGAACCTACAAAATGCATGCACCAGTGATGTCATTGGCTGCATTCAGGGTGAATATCTCCTAAACGGTGCACAATAATCATTTTACCTACCGGCAAGCCTTATCAGAGGCTTACCGGTAGATAAAAATGACCAAGCGGGGTTTACAACTGCTTTAAGGTCTGTTCACAGCACAGACTATTCACAGCAAAACACTAAAATCATTCAGGTGAAAAAGGTAAGTTAGCCTAGAGCTCCATCTGCTGGCTGCCAGAGGTGAGCATAAAATATTCATATAGATACTGGATAATTACATCAGTTAAAAAAAAAAAGGTAAAATATTTTTAAAATGTATTTTTAGTTTTGAATATATAGAGAAAATACGCATTCACTTTAAATACATTGGTCAGTACTCATTAGGTACCAACAGGCTTCAGTCCTTCAATATCGCACAAAATGATATCTGCGTATACTGTACTGTTAGATGCATTGTTCTGCAGTACCCTGAACCTAAGGCTGCGGTAACTAGCAAGATCCGGAACACTTCTTTGTAGTATAAGTGTTGGTCACCTATTTCATGTTCCTATTGACCCTCCACTGTGACAAGCTGTCTTGCTGGCAAACAGGAACACGTGGAAGGCAGGAGGGGGTGGTTGCCAGACCAAGAAGTCTTGAAACTTGTTTTCCATAGACTGGAATTGGGGAACCTGGACTCCAGAAGGAAACATGTAAATATATGTCCAGCTCCCTTTTTGATGCCTCTATGGTTGTGCTTGTGCGAGGACACTTTGGATGCCTTCAGCTGCCATTGTGGAAGTTTTGAAACTTTTTTACCATAGTCTGGAAATTGGGGAACCTGGACTCCAGAAGAAACCATGTAAAGATATGTGCAGACCCCTTTTTGGTACCTCTCTAGTTGTGCTGGTGCTGGGACAGTTTGGATGCCTTCAGCTGCCATTATGCTCTTCTGGGCTTCTGGTGGGTCTAGGACTTTACTGTATAGTAGAGTGACTTCCACATATATTTGCAAATGTTGTGCAACTAAAACCTCTGCTTTTAGCAGAAATGTTAAACAGTGTTAGTTTTTTATTTTGTTGCATGGCTAATTGTATTGGGAAATACATTTTGTTGTATTTGTGCAATGTCCTTTCATGTGCACATTATTCTAAAAGCTAGTTGTGAATTGGGGTGGTTACCACTTTTGTTTGTCAAGCTGGCCACAAACTAGTAGATTTTCGAACGAACATTCATATGAAAATTCTCATCAGTACTGTACATTTGATGACATGATATACAGTATGCTGTTCAAATGTACTTAAATAATGTTTGCTTTTAACACTTGGTTTTGGAGTGAATGAAATTTCCCAAATGAAAACTGCATTCGCTGCTTGAAACTCATTCATTCAAGAAAAAATTTCCATCCTGCTCCTTTGAATAAAAGTCGATTTGATCCAACTAATGATTGGAAAATCAAACAAATGTTCCTAAAATGAAAATGTTTTGAATGAAATTCTACTAGTGTATGACCACCTTCATGCTGAAGCCTGTTAGGCTGAGTTGACACTGGCATTAAGAGCAGGCATTTGAGAGATGTTTGAGAGGCGTTAAAAATGCCCCTCAAATGCCTATGCAAAAGATACAATAGACAGCACATAGTGCTGTTCACACTAAGCGCTAGCATCGCGCCGCTTCAAAATTAAAGCCTCATGTCGAGTCTGGAGGCGCTTGAAGCCTTTCAACGCCTCCCAAGTCTGTGGCAACGCCTCACAAATGCTCTGGGAGGTATTTTCAGTTTGGCTTTGGTGCGGTTGCGGCTCGTTAAAATTAGTTTATTTCTGTCACTTTCCATTGTGGAGCAGTTTTAACGTTCTTCTAGCGCTTCAAAACCACGCACAGGGCGTTTAGAGAGCAATATTAACGCTTGTAAAACGCCCCATACTAAAGCTCATTGACGCTTGTCTGACACCCATACTAACACCATACAAATGCTATAGGAGTGTTTGTTGAGCGTTAGGCATTTAGTCAAGTGTGACCAAGCCCTTAATGTCGTTGGTTACTGGTATCCATTAAAGAAGTGATTTGAAGCCCTCATGCATTTTCACATACAACAATAAAAATGGTTATCTGTCTTCAGTGTAGAAGTGGGCGTAGTCAATTTAATCAAAATTTACTTTTGCAATTTTTGGCTTCCACTTTAATGTTTTGGTTAGTTAGTTTACTGTGATGTACTGAGAGACTGTATAGCTATAGGGTGAAATCAAAGAGTGCTAAACAAGTAAAACTATATTGCTTTATATATTTTCTAATATACACTTTTATAAAACACATTCCTGTTGTCTGACATTGGATTTCTGCAGATGTGTACTTTACTATAAATTACAAAAAGGAGTTGAACATCCTCATGGGAGCATGAATGAGGAACACAATGCTCTATCTAGTACGTTCGGTGAAAAGTCATTGAATCCAACAAGAAATAAGGACTAAAAATCTACATGGATGAAACAATAACCACATTGCTATCTCTAGGGCAATTGTGGAATACCACGTTCTGTTGCCATGTCTACAGTTTCATGTATTGATCTGTGCTAGGCTTATTACCGATAGTTCCAATACTGCTTGACCAAATGAAAACAAAAGGTTATCATAATGGAAAATGTTAATTGCATCCAAGGAGATAAAAGAGCAATGCTCTAGGCAATGACTTGCATGAGCAAGATACTCTTTATTTGCATTAGGTAAATATAAGAGATGGTTCAAAGGTCACTTATGCAGTGCTTGTTGTTACTGAGCAGCACATGAAACCGGAAATAAACCACATAAACCTTGTCATTGGCTATTTTCTATTTTTGAGTAATTTCTGAGAACAACAGCTAGCTACTCGTATCTAAACCTTTCTGCAGAGCTAATTCACATGGCACTTTTATTTTTTTTATTATTTTATAAACTTAGCACTTCAGCTTTTATGAAGTTCAACATTGAATAATGATAATAATATAAATCTATTGTATTAACTAGATTTCTGAACTTGTTCGAGAGTTAAAAAATTTTGGATTCAAGGATATACCGTAAAATTTAATTTTCAAAACAACAAAAATGATTGGAAAAGAAAAAAAATGGATTTGTATAGTTCAATTCAGAACCTTGCAACTGCTATCCTGTCCATTAGAGTCTACCTTAGATAATATAGAGGCTATCCATCCCACTTTCTAGCAATTCTGCTCATTACACTGCTGATGGACACACCACACAAGTGAATGGTTGTCTAGAGCAGTGTTTCTCAACTACAGTCCTCAAGGCGCACCAACAGGTCATGTTTTCAGGATTTCCCTCAGATGAAACGGCTGTGGTAATTACTAAGGCAGTGAAACTGATAAAATCATGATAAAATAATGGGAAGTCTAAAAACATGACCTGTTGGGATGCCTTGAGGACTGGAGTTGAGAAACACTGGTCTAGAGTAGTGTTTGTCAACTCCAGTCCACAGGGCACCTCAACAGGTCATGTTTTCAAGCCTCCCATTATTTTGCACAGGTGATTTGATCACATTTACTGCCTTAGTAATTACAACAGCCGTTTCATCTGAGGGAAATCCGGAAAACACTACTTGTTGGGGCACTTCAAGGACTGGAGTTGAGAAACACTGGTCTAGAGACATTATGGCCTTGTCACCAGAAGTGCTTTCTAAAGCTTTTGCCTCCCCACCATCTGTGTCTAACTGACACCCCACCTTCACCTGAGATGCTCACATGTTATTTAGTTTATTCCAATGAATTATAAGAATGCTAGACTGAGATATTTTTGTCTAAATAGCCTGTACCTCTGCTACTAAACTGCTGTCAAACAATTAGCACCCTTCTGGTCACATGAAGCCATGCTCTCCTCTGAGGTACCGTTTCTGAGTATAGTAAAAGTACCTCTAAAAGGCTTAAGGCGTATCTATACCCATAACAGTTCTTTAACAAGAGAATATATGTTCTACATTAATAGTTATGCTACCAAAATGAATCTGTACAGTAAATTGCCTCCAGCATTGCTCCTGCTTCTTTATGCTGGAGGCTGCCATTTTGTTGAAACCCAGAGCAGTCACTTACTAATTGAAAAATCTCCCCCTCTCCTTGGTCTCAAAAATTAAATGTCACTTTCTTCAATTAATATATGTACATTCCCAGCCTTGATTGTATGTCTTGGTTTAGATAAAAAGGAAGGCTGACGGAAACTTTACAGTGCTAGTTCATAGCTGTCACTGCCAGGGAGAAAAGAAAGAGAATCAAGGTGATATGATAAGACACTATGCTTGTAAGTTTAACTTGTTTGTGTCTTCCCAGCAGAAGAGTTTGTCCTGTCACCTCTCCTGCTTTTCTTTTCTCCCTCCCTAATCTGTGTTCCCTCTGCACAGTGCTTGTCATAGCTGTTGCTTTCTTCCCCCTTCAGCAACAGTAAATCTTAAAGTGGTAAGCTGATTAGCCTCAGGTGGCTCTGATTTTAGGCACAGTGTTGAAAATTCAGAACATATGCAGAGCAGGGTGAGACAATGTATTACTGGGTTTAAAACACTTTTTAATGTTTTACATGGCTATACCTGCAAAAGGGGCCAGCCTAAATGATCTATCAGGACTTAATTTTCAGATTAAAGTTCCAATTTAAAGGGACTCTTACTTGGGGGGCACCATAGATATGCCTGTGCATACCTGCAGCTGCCTCCTAAACCTTCTTATGATAGCTGGGCTGTTGTGACAGTAAAAACTTTGATCATTCCATAAAAATAAGCTACACTCATCACATTACTGGCCAATGGGGAATATGCAGGAAGTAGAGAAGGAGCTATCAGAAAGTGCCCAAGGTTTGCCTGTCAAACTAGCCTGAAAATCGACTGTGAAAGGAAGATTTAATAGCTTGCTGCAGGTATGTGCAGGTACCTCTAGGTAGGTTCATACCTGCAGCCGTTTGCCCGCTTTAATATCTAAATTCACCTTACCAACATATTTTGGATTTTACGTTCATGGAATAGACTATGGTTGTCTTTGCCTCTTTACTAAATAAGATAACAGCGAAGGACAAAAAACAATAAGCTCTGCCAATCATCTCTGAATTATGTGAATGCCTGTAGGGAACCTGTATTTTCACAAAATTGGACTTGAGACAAACGTTCATCCAGTTATTATTTACACGGATCATAAAAATTTACAATGTCTACAGATGGCACAAAGACTGAATCCCCATTACGCTCACTGGACCCTGATTTTTACTCTGGAAAAAAAACCCTCAAAGCAGATGGTTTGAATCTGACAGTTCTTTCATAGGCCCTGCTTACATTATCATTTCTGCTTCTATTCTCCCCACTGCATCACTTCATCTCAATGAAGTTCCCTGGGGAACATATGTTAACTTCTATAGCATTTGGCCATGTTTCTCACATAGTGGCAAAGTTCCAAACTAGCTGGTTTCCAAGGGATTTATAAATCTATCTAATTTGTCTCATGGGGGTACTGGTGCCAACAGATAAAAGACAATTTGAAGAACCTTTTCACTACCTGTAAAGTTTTTGTCCAGACCATTGTCTATAAATAAACTTCTTAGATGCAACTTCAGCATCTCCCGATACCACAATGCTACTGGAAAAGTGTTTCATTTTACTTACTCACTGATCTTCCCAAATAAGGGGAGCACATTGGTTTAAATAGTCTTAGCTTGTTTTTTTAAGAAGGTGCATTGTTTCCCTCTGTCTGACTTCCCTTCTACTTCTGAGTTGCCTATTGTCATATTTTACTCTCCTTTCTGCTCATCAGCTGTCACCAGTGATGAATAAAAACCTTAGGGCACTGAATGGAAATGTTCCTTGTGCACAGGGCTGGATTAAGATCATCATGGGCCTGGTGCTGAGGATTTTGGTGGGCCTTTTTATGGAAATAAAATAAAAATGCAAACAATTTTTTGCTAAAACAAAATAAATATACTCTCACCAGTAATACCGTGCAGCCTCTCAGCAGCAGCAACACCACCAGCTATGCGGTCTCTCACCAGCAGCAACATAGGGTGACCACATTTCCAAACTGCCATTCAGGGACAACCCCCCTCCCAAAAAAACATGGGGGAGGAATGTAGTCTAGGGGTTGACAGGGAATTCAGCGGCAGGGGTGATTTGTCAGGCAAATGGCTGGTGTTAGCACTTAAATCATCCCGACACCATGCTTTATCTGGTGTCAGGATGATCAAATTCCACCAGATGCAATGTGTCACTTGCCACCCATAGCCTGCCACCAGATGCAGCATATCACTTTGAATAGTTGTCTGTCGCCAGATGCAGCCCAAGCACTGTACACAGTAGTGATGTCACCCCAAGCACCGTACACAGTAATGATGTCACCCTGAGCACTGTACACAGTAGTGATGTCACCCCAAGCACCGTACACAGTAGTGATGTCACCCCAAGCACCGTACACAGTAGTGATGTCACCGCAAGCACTGTACAGAGGCTCCCAGGCTCCAGTAATATTTAGGCATCACATACACAGCTTAGACCTGCCTGTGGCCCTGGGGCTCTTGGTACGCTCAGCCCTTCAGCTGCAGTGTTAGCTGTAGTCCCATTGATTTCTATTGTTTTGTGATTTTTATTGTGTTTTCTGACAATGCGCCAAAGATGAAGCATGCAGGAATTTTGGTGCACTTTCAGAAACTGCAGAAAAAACATGCAACCCAATAGAAATCAATAGGACTGCAGGTAAAATGCAGGAAAACTGCAGATACACCAGCAATATGGTCAGAACACAGCAAACCAGTGTGAAGCTACTTATAAGCACCAAATACTACCATATGTTGGTGACACAATTCTAAACTATTTGGCTGCTACTACTTGGAGGAAAGAGTTAACAAAGAAGAACAGAGAAGGGAGATAAGAGTTGCAGTCATTGTGCTCACACTTGGATGGTCCCCTGAGGATTATCAGAGATCTCTATTCACCTTCTATCTGTCAGCTCAGTTTTCCTGCCCACACGGCTCCCTCGCTCGCTGCACGGACTTCAGAAGGTGGAGGAACATGGAAGGAGAGGGGCGGGGGAAGGCAGAGCAGACCATTTGTGCAGGGAGGGGGGCTCTGTGTGCTGTGACACTCTAATTACCACACTGAGCCAACACAGGCGCAGCCACACACCCCTACATTTACACACAGCTTCTCGTGTCCCATAGACGTTTATGGACAGGAGAAGTCGGGTTTATACTGCTGGCTGGGCTGGATCTATTTAGAGGGAAGGGCCTGGAGCTGCAGCTCCATCCGCCCCTATGTTAATCCGGCCCTGCTTGTGCAGGTTCAGGAAGAAATAGACTCCTTCCCTTGAATCACCTCAAAATAACCTACTTCTACCTCCAGTGACCCAGAAGGTTTCATTGCTGATGACAAAACAAAGACTTGTCAAAGATGTTATACTGTAGGACATTGGAAATATTGTGTCATCTTCAGGCTAAACTGTTGGATATGTTGCAATATAAGGCAAAAACCTCCCATGCCTGTATTGTTTTGATTGCCTTATATACACTCATATTCAGTGTGTCATTCAAAGTGGACAATTATTCCAGTGTAGTTATTTGTTCCTTTTAACAATAGACCCATTGACTTTTGCTTAGTTCTGTTTTATAGGTTGTTTTTCCCTCATGTCTTGGCCTGGACCTTTAAATGCACCCTACTGCTGTGACCATTGTCCAGGGTTACAAAGCAGAAGCAGATTTCAGGGCCAAAAATCTATTTTAATTTAGGAACACTTCAGTAGTCATAGCTAGCTACAAACGTTAGTTCAACATTCTCTCTCTCCAGGTTCCCTGACAGACATAAACTGAATTTACCCTTTTTAGTAACTTGCACTCCATAGGAGGAACTATTCCATCACGTTTTTGGGGTTGCATTCAATATATGCACAGAGCGATCACACAAATACTTATATTATAACATTTATTAAAATGAATGATGGATACAAATAATGTTAGAAAATATAACAAGAATACTTAACTAAAGATGTTGTTTCGCCATGGAGGTCCCCCCCCCCCCGCGTTTCTCATAAGGCATGGCACACAGGTGATCACAGACGTATGCATGATCATAATCTCTGAGGTGAGACTGAGGTCTTACAAGTTTTGGCTGTGGTAATTAGGGATGCGCTTTGTGTTTGAACATCGGCTCTTCGTTTGTTCGGCAAAAGCCAAACATTATGGGGCGTTTGTGGCAATTTTGCGCGCCCCATAATGTTTTAAAATGGCGGCGGAATGCTGATTGGCCAAAACATGCACATGACCTGCATGCTTTGGCCAATCAGCGGGTGGCCTGCTGTGAGAGCTTTGATTGGCTAAAGGCAGGATGCCTTTAGCCAATTACTGCACAGCAGTCTCAATCCACACCCCACACTATATAAAGCCGCTTGTACAGCGGCTCTATGTAGTGTGTCAGCAGCGGTGTTAGAGAGCGTAGGTTCCTGAAGACAGGCAGTTTAGATAGCTAGATTTTAATATACATTAAAAAAAGAAGAAACAAATAGACAGCTAACTAGATAGATAGAAATCTGTTAGTTAGTGCAGACGGGTGATCTTTGGCATTTCCCTGATGGTCTGATCTCCCTTTTGGGTGCATCTGCAGTTACACTTTCAGCCCTGTGTGCGTCCGCCACCCATCCTGTAGGTAGGCAGTATTGAGCTTTGATAATGATCTTTATTTATGATTGAGTGATGTTTTTGCTTGGGTGAGGGGAGGGCCTCTCATGACTTTTTTCTTCTTTTTTCTTTTTCTCCTTATATATAGCTGACCATTTTGCGGTCACTACCTGTTACTCCTTTGTATACTAGCCACTTTGGGGCTCCTACTTGGACATGCCTCCATCAGCTCTACCCGTCTTTGCTGCCTTATATGGTGATACGGGTATGCATTGTCAATACTTACTCTGCAGTATACACTATATACCTTATTAAAGGTTTTCTCTCATACCATTATACACCGTACTAGTTATCTCCTTTACAACTATCTCTTGTTTCTCCCTGATTTAGCCATTGTTGTTCATGGCTGGGTATCTCTTCTGCTACCTTCATTGCTGTTAAGTAAAAGGAAATACACATTATCCTACATAATTCGTTACACTTGTCACAAAGAAATTTTTATTTTTTTTCTTTCTCTGACATTTTCCTAATTGTTTGTTCTATAGACTCGCTATATACTCCCATGTTCGGGTTGGGCAAAAAGGGTTATTTGTAACCTCCTTGTAAACAGTTTGTGTGAGTGTCCCATACTTTATGGTCAGTATTCTATTCTATGAGATTTTAATACCTGATTTACTTTCCATGTATATTCACCTTTTGTTTTTTGACATTATGTTTTTCCTTTATGTCATTTAGAGTATTGTTTTTAATAACTATTATGACCACATACCCCTGAGGAAGATATCGCATCACAAACATCGAAACGCGTTTGGTCCTTTTCTGCCTCCTGTGTGCGGCAGATGAGTGGTCTTTTTTAAGCCACTGTTCATTATTTGTTATGTAATATTTCTTTGTTACCCATTTGTTTAATTTTTGTACACTGTCCATGTCTGGGATTGTCCATTACCATGATGGAATGTTGATTTTTAATGAGACGAATAAATGTTACATTTCAATATGACTACTTCTTGATGAGTTGGTTCTCCCATCAAAGTCCCATAGGGGGTTTATCCTATGTTTCTGCTGTCCAATTAGGGATGGGGAATTAACCAACCGCCCTTGTATTTGGGAGATACATACAATTGCCAAAACCCATATTAAAATGTTTTAATGGTTACCAGGTTAGAGGTGCAGAGGAGGTCTTTTGCTAGAATTAAATAGCAATAAATAGCAGCGCCAGAAATAAATCAATAGTCCAAAATGAAAATGTAGAAATATTCAAAAAAAAGATGGATGATAGATATTGAGAGTACATCAAAATAAATGTATCCGTAATTTCTTCAGATGAAATGCTGTATATATGGTATAATCTGAATCCTCCAGAAGCTTAAGGCATATGTGCTTACCAGAGCCTGGTAGGTATATAGTGGAAGATATCCTTAGACCACACGTCCACTACCGGGTCCACGTGTCCCCTGTATGGGTTCACCCGTCTATATATCTCCACTCATAAACTGGTAATGATCACTCTGGTGAAAGTTGGGCTACAAAACCATGCTGCGGGACTCACATGTAGAGTGGGAAAAGAAGAAAACCCACCATAGCGTAATAACGTTTTGGTTGTTTATTGTATGAAAGGGTTAAAAGCACTTCAAAAAGCACTTTTAAAAAAATGACAGTATTCAGAATCGCTGTTTTTGGCGATCTGAATACTGTGAAGTGCAAAGGAGGGATGGGGGGTCTTTTAGACTCCCCATCCCTCCATAAAGAGTACCTGTCACCATATATTACTATCACAACGGATGTGATCAGATTTTTTTTTTTTAAACAAACTGTGTTAAAAAAAATAAATAAATAAAAAAAATAAAAAAAAAAATAAAAAATTTAAAGCGCCACCGTAACCGGGAGCTCGCGCAGCAAAGAAAACACATACGTAAGTCACGCCCGCATATGAAAACGGTGTTCAAACCACACATGTGAGGTATCACTGCGATCGGCAGAGTGTGAGCAGTAATTCTAGCAAAAGATCACCTCTGCACCTCTAACCTGGTAACCATAAAAAATTTTTAAAGCGTCGCCTATGGAGATTTTTACGTACCAGAGTTTGTCGCCATTCCGAAAGTGTACCCAATTTTCAACCCTAACATTTATGGTATCTATTTACTCAGCGTAACATCCTCTTTCACAATATACAAAAAAAAATTTAACTAACTTTACTGTTGTCTTATTTTTTAACTCAAAAAACTTTTTTCCAAAAAAATTGCGCTTGAACGACTGCTGCGCAAATACCGTGTGACAAATAGTGTTGTAATGATTGCCATTTTATTCTCTAGGGTGTTTGAAAAAAATATAATGTTTGGGGGTTCCAAGTAATTTTCTAGCAAAAAAAATGATTTTAACTTGTAAACAACAAGTGTAAAAAAGGGCTCTAGGGCTTAAGTGGTTAAACGAATTTACAATAGCAGGTCCCCTTCCGGCGTCCAACAAGAGTAACTGCAAGGGGTTACAGTGTTCTGGTACCGCCAACACTGAAGGCCCAATTGTTGGCCATCTGTTTGACTGGGGGCTTTTGTCAGAATTTATAAACGAATTTACAACAACAGGCCCAGTTCCTCCGTCCAACAAGAGTAACTGCAAGGGGTTACAGTGTTCTGGCACCGCCAACAACCAAGGCCCAATTTTGGGCCACCTGTTTGACTGGGGGATTTTATCACAATTTTTTAACTGTTTTACAACAGCAGGGCCTGCACCAAAAAAAAAAAAAAAATGACGTACAGTTCCCCCCAAAATCCAAACCAGGCCTTTCAGGTCTGGTATGGAATTTAAGGGGAACCCCGTGCCAAAATTTAAAAATAAAATGACGCACGATTCCCCCCAAAATCCAAACCAGGCCCTTCAGGTCTGGTATGGAATTTAAGGGGGTCCCCGTGCCAAAATTTTTTAAAAAATGGCGTGCGGTTCCCCCCAAAATCCAAACCAGGCCCTTCAGGTCTGGTATGGAATTTAAGGGGGTCCCCGTGCCAAAATTTTTTTAAAAATGGCGTGCGGTTCCCCCCAAAATCTAAACCAGGCCCTTCAGGTTTGGTATGGAATTTAAGGGGAACCCCGCACACATTTTTTTTAAAAAAAATGATGTAAGGTCCCCCCCAAAATCCAAACCAGGCCCTTCAGGTCTGGTATGGATTTTAAGGGGAGCCCCATGCCAATTTTTGAAAAAAAATGGCGTGGGATCCCCCCAAAATGCAAACCAGACCCTTATCCGAGCACGCAGCCCTGCCATGGCAGGAGGGGGTGGGGACAAGCGAGCACCCCCCCCCTCCGAACCATACCAGGCCACATGCCCTCAACATGGGGAGGATGCTTTGAGGTTGCCCCCAAAGCACCTTGTCCCCATGTTGATGGGGAGAAGGGCCTCATCCCCAAACCCCTGGCCGGTGGTTGTGGGGGTCTGCGGGCAGGGGGCTTATCAGAATCTGGAAGCCCCCTTTAACAAGGGGGACCCCAGATCCCGACCCCCCCATGTGAATAGGTTTGGGGTACATTGTACCCCTACCCATTCACCAAAAAAGGAGTGTAGTGTAAAAAAAAAAGTCCTTTATTTTGTATAATAGCTCTTTCTTCTTTCTTCCTCCATCTTCTCCTGGCCCGGTCCTTCTTCTGGTCTTCTTCTTCTTCTTTTAGTCTTCTTGCTTCCTCTCTTTGTCTTCAATCTTCATCTTCTTTCATCTTTCCCCGCGGCCGAATGGGCGGTCTTCACGATGACAGAATTTTTAGAAGAAGTGGCAGGACCACTCAGTGATGTAACGAAGTGAACCTGCCCCCTTCTGGTGTCATGTGATGTAGGGGGGGCGGTCACCCATTTACGTCACGGGAGGCCCCGTCCCTTCTTATAAAAGAAATGTCATTGTGAAGATAGCCCATTCGGCAAGATGCGCAGGGGCCGGACTGCAGCAGCTGAGAGCACGGCTGCGGGGAAAGAAGAAAGAAGATAAAGATTGAAGACAAAGAGAGGAAGCAAGAAGACTAAAAGAAGAAGAAGAAGACCAGAAGAAGGCCCGGGCCAGGAGAAGATGGAGGAAGAAAGAAGAAAGAGCTATTTTACAAAATAAAGGACTTGTCAAAAACTGCCTATTGTTTTTTTTTACACTACACTCCTTTTCTGGTGAATGGGTAGGGGTACAATGTATCCCAAACCTATTCACATGGGGGGGGGGGCAGAATCTGGGAGCCCCCTTATTAAAGGGGCTTCCATATTCCGATAAGCCCCCCCGCTCGCAGACTCCCACAAGGACCGGCCAGGGTTGTGGGGAAGAGGCTCTTGTCCCCATCAACATGGGGACAAGGTGCTTTGAGGTGGGGGGGCAGAGCCCCCCTCCCCCAAAGCACCCATGCTCCCCATGTTGAGGTCATGTAGCCTGGTACGGTTCAGGAGGGGGGGGGGGGCGCTCCCCATCCTAACTGACCAGGGCTGCATGCTCAGATAAGAGTCTGGTTTGGATTTTAGGGGGACCCACGAGTCCATTTGTTTTAAAATTTGGCATGGGATTCCCCTTAATATCCAAACCAGACCCGAAGAGCCTGGTTTGGACTGGTTGGGGGGGGGGACGGCACGCACTTTTTTCAGAGATTTTTTTGTATTTTGCCGGGAACCGGCAATACATTACAGCCGCGATTTTAAATTACAATTTTTCCTATGGAAATGTCATTTTTCTCTGGCTATGTTCTACACCTCACAAAGATGCGCCCTTTTACACACAGACTAAGGACACCCCCCAGGCACAATATTTAAAGGAATTTTTCTATTTTTTTTTTCACTTTAATCATTAGTAAAATCACTGCTCCTGAAAAAACTATCGATTTAAAAAAAATGTTTTCATTGATACATGTCCCCTAGGGCAGGACCCGGGTCCCCATATGCTTTTTAGGGCAATAACATTGCATATAAGCCTTTAAAATGAGCACTTTTGATTTTTCATGTTCGTGTCCCATAGATTTTAATGGTGTTCGGATGTTCACCCTGAACTTTTTGTCTGGTGCGAACCGAACTGGGGGGTGTTCGGCTCATCCCTAGTGGTAATAAAGAACTTGAATGTAAGGAAATGGCCAATCTTAAAGAAGAAATTGGGCTTGGCCACACACTGGTCAGTTAACAAAATAAAATTCCTTTGGTATAAGGTAAAGCCATGCTTATGTCCTTATATGGCCTCCTTAACCAAGATTTGGAGGCTTAGAATTCATTAGTGAGCCACAATATTAACAAGGAATTATGTAATATACAATTCTATATCAGGAACCCAAGTGGGGAGGAGAGCAGTGTTTTTTTTTTGTTTTTTTTTTTAAAAAGGCCCCAATCCCTAAGCCAGATAGCCAAAGCTTTCTCAATAAAAGATTATTTATAATATTACAACAAATTCAAAAAATGTCTTATGCAAACATGATATAAAATATTTTATCCAAAACTTGCCCCATTATACTAACTCTGAACCCTAGCTCCTGACCCTATTGCTTCTCTTCCCCTTACCTAAGCTAAACCCATAGTACTACAGTAAACTTATTAAAGAACTTACTTGCCTTGCCAGGTGTATCATAGCTAATGTAGATACAGTTTGGTATCCTTCTAATTGACAGAATGGGTTGAGTAATATGAGTATATTTTGATCATTGTGCTAGATAATAGAACAAGGTATGGAATATTTTATTGCTAGATCAAGCAAATGTATTTCCCTCTGCTCTGTCTAGAAGTAGCAGACACTTACTTTGCATCCTGATATGGGAAGAAGTGTTGGTTACCTGACCCTTGGAATGAATTATACACGATGTGTAATTTTGGAAACAGTCTTTGTTATGCTTTTGATGGAGGATTGATCTGATGACTGGTATAATCTTTCACCTTGCCTCCAGAAAGACTGTGTAGAATTATATAGTGATGTTTAGTATTTTCCCCATTATTTTAACTGTTTTACAAGTTTTAATAACTATTATATTAAAGCCCTTTTTTATATGTATGTTCTAAAGCAATACAACTCCAATAAGTTGTATTCTTAATGCTTTAACAAAGTAATGAAATGTTGTCTATATGCTATTCGGTAACGGTATATTAACTCTGTTACTGCCTGAGAGCAGAATTTTAATTCTTTTACTAGGCAGCAGTTAAAGTACAAAATAATATGATAAAGTATCATACAACACTTATCATTTTATAGGTAGAAACAAGGAGATGTGTATTGGTCATTTGACCTTTGGAGAGGGTACAATTATGCTTACATTTACTGTACGTGTTTATGGCCTGTTGAAAGTGAGTTGAATAGTAAATGTTGAAAATCATTATCCATTGAAGTCTAACCACAATAGCTTGTATGTATAGAACTGGTGCACTTCTCAAGACAATATACCTCCACACTCTGGTTTACAAAATCTGAACAAGCAAAAAACACTTTAAAACAAGCCCAGACTGACCTCTGTACTGTACGTACTTCAGAGACATTCATCCTCAAAATTCAATACAGAAGCGCTGAAATTAAATTCCTTTTCCCTTATTTTCTCTGTCCATGGGGACATGACAGCTTGCCAGCCTTCAGATGTAAGTATGAAGGGATGAGAGACACTGCACACCATTAGCTCAACAGGTGGAGAAAAATGTGAATGGCCTCAGACGTTAAAGCTAGTGGTGTGCAGTGTCTCTCATCCCCTCATGCTTCATTGCTTTCTGGATCAAGCATAAGACAGCCTGTACCCTAACATTGCTGTAAGACACCTGATTGTTTTACCAGCAGAGCACCTTGAGAGGCACTAGGT
>BLSH010408334.1:588574-603917 GCA_018402905.1 Glandirana rugosa
AAAACGGGGTGATGTTTAGTAATCATTCTGGAGTCGACCTTATACGTCAAGTCAAAACCCGTGGTCAAGACCTTCTCTGCACTTTCTCCAGTTCCCCGATATCCTTTTTGAGAACTGGTGCCCAAAACTGAACTGCATATTCCAGCTGAGGTCTTACTAATGATTTGTAGTGGGGCAAAATAATGTCTCTATCTCTGGAGTCCATACCTCTCTTAATACAAGAAAGGATTTTGCTTGCTTTGGGAACCGCAGCTTGGATTGCATGCCGTTATTAAGCTTATGGTCTACCAAAACCCCCAGATCCTTCTCCACTATGGATTCCCCCAATTGTACTCCCCCTAGTATGTACGATGCATGCATATTCTTAGCCCCCAAGTGCATAACTTTACATTTATCAACATTAAACCTCATTTGCCACATAGTCGCCCAATTACTTTTTTTTTTACCAACAATTAAAATTAGTTTGGGCTGTTTTATCTATGTCACGATTTACTCTTCAATTTTCCTGCCTGAGTATATCTTACCTCCTTGCTGCAGTGTTTGTCCTAGACCTGTGATTCATTTCATATGTGTTGTTTGGCTTCTGTGCTCCCCTCTAGGCATCACCTGCTATTCTATGGGTTTATATTTCCTTTCTCCTCCATCACTTCCTGGGCCGCCTACCAATTTGCTTTCCTATATAAGACATGCTCAGTGCAGCCAGTGTTACCCAAACAACTTTGCAGTTCTCTGAGCTCCTGTTTGCCTACTATGTGTATTCAGTGTATTTTTTTCTTATGTACTGCCCCAGGTTTGTCTACCACCTGTAGTTGTCTGTCACCCACCCTGACCTCAGCTTTAGTTCCTTCTGTATCCTGCCATTTGTACTTTGCACAAGTGGTCTTCAAATCCTCAGCTGGGTGTACCTGGGGGCCGTGACCTGGTTTCAGCTTGCTGCAAATCCATCCTCACTATCAGGGGCCTTGGTAAAGAAGCAGGCTGGGGCATAGACTCTGCGCCCTGGGGAACCTTGAGTTGGCGATCTACAAGGGCTCACACCTTTCTCTATGTCTGTGGTTTGAGCTACTGTTAGGTGTCCATCGAGGGAAGCCTTGCTGTGTGGGAGCTGCCTTACCAGAGCTATTGAGCTTGTTTGAAGTTTTTTATTCTCTGGCTATACTTGCAACTCAAATAATCTTTGAATATGTTGTTCTAACAAAAATTCTTTGAGGCTTTGACCCATTCATAAATCCAGTGGTAGATGAGTGCACATAGGTAATAAAAGTAAGGCTATAAAACCCTGACATGATGTTTCTATATTGCCCTGACTTATGCGGACATATACTATGTCTGCAATAATAACTGAGTTGATGAAGTGTTTGCTTATTGTACCATTTAATCATTGAGGGCCAAAGTTGACTGACCATATGAAGTGCCAGGGTGTCTTTGAGCCTGGAGTGCAATTAGTGGCAACAAAATATATTTGAGTCTTCACATTTTTGCATTGATAAGCATGCACACAGGCAAATATTTTGGGTACCTGACCTGCCGGTCAAAGATAGAGATAATGAAAATATCCTAAATGGACTATTTTCCACATTATAAAAAAAATGCACATTTCTGTGACTGGGAAGGAATACATGCTTAGGAAAAAAATACATTAAATTAGCCTCCTGGCCAAAATGATCTCTTCTTCACTAATTAAAAAATAAATAAATATCTTTGCGTTTTAGGCTCAAGTCTATCCATACCCTTTTGTTCTCCCATCAGAGTATCTTTGCAAAAGGTTACCAAGTTTGTTACAGGAAAGGAGGTCATCTCTTATACCAGGGCAGCAGATCCATATGTTGTTTACAGCTTATTTGAGAGTCATATGGTTCTGGTAAGTACAGTTGAGCCAACCCGAACTGTAAAGTTCAGGTTCATACCGAACTTTGGGGTGTCCGTGACCCGGACCCAAAGTTCGGGTTCGAGTTCTGGGTTCGGGTATTTGATCACGCATGTTGAATAGCTGCAGGGCAGCCAATCAACAAGCGTTTCACTGGTTTGCCCTTAGAAGCCATCACAGCCATGCCTACTAATGGCATGACTGTGATTGGCCAGTGCATCATGTGACCCAGCCTCTTTATAAGCTGGAGTCACTTAGTGCTGCATGTCACATGCTCTCTGGGTAATGTAGGGAGAGGATGCTGCAGGTGCTGTGAGGGACAGATTGCAGATAGATAGATAGGTAGAGATTACTACTACTACTACTGCTTTTAGAGACAGATTGCAGATCTCATCCTGCATTACAGAATGATCTGACTGGACTAGGTAGAGTCTACTGCTTAGAGGGACAGATTATTGTTCTAAAATCATCTCCTAGTTCTATAGGGTCAGGTTCCTGCTGTTGCTGTAAGGGACAGATTATTGTTCTAAAATCATTTTGCAGCCCTCTAGAACTCTCCAAGACTTTTTTACAGTCATTTTTGTGCCAAAAAGTTTGGGTCCCCATTGAATTCAATGGGGTTCGGGGTAAAGTTTGGGTCAAGTTCTGTACCGAACCCGGACTTTTTCCCGAAGTTCGGCCGAACCCACCAAACCCGAACATCCAGGGGTTCGATCAACTCTACTGGTAAGCAGTTTGCTGGTTTATCTGTGTTGAATAACTTCACAACTGGATGCTTTTCTGAATATGCATTTTAAAATATTATATTTCCTACTTTTGTGAAACAGCAAATGAAGGGCATGACCTGATATTATTGGCACTACATCCCAAACTACTAGAATCATACAAACGGCAAAAGAGAGGACTTTGGAGGTGCACAAATACAGCACAAGCCCAAGAACAAAATAAGAGTATGTTGCCAAAGTAAAATATTGCAAACACTTTATTGATCCTTGAATTAAAAACATATAAAAGGTATCCTGCCCCATGTAAGTGCTTGTGGAGTTGCATCTAAGCAGAAAAACTTTCATCATCCTCCCCTCTAAGAAAAGGAGGATTTTTGAATATGCATATAAGATGATTATTTAATTTAAATGTATCTACATTTTTTTGGTTACTACTGGCATGTTCTGTTTTCAGTTTTTTTTTTTTTTTTGGCCTTTCGGGTATGTGAGTCCTTGCCCCTACCCATCTCGGTGGTTGTCCTCCGATCTGTTTGATGCCTCTTCTGTATGTATTTGCAGTGGGGGTGTGGAAATTATTTCTGCTGGGATTGGGTGAGAGGTTTGGGCCCTTGGTGGGATGGAGTGGGGCTTAGTGACTTGTGGTCCGGCTATGTTTCCCATCCTGTATGTTGTTTGCTAGGTGACACAATGCTATCCATTCAGGGGTGGGTGGAAGGAGCACCTAGAGTCACAGGTAAACCGTAAAAAACTGTTTTTTCTTTATTTTGCTTGTGGTATATACAGTAGAATCGAGCCAACGCGTTTTGGGGGATCAGAGACTCCCCCTTCCTCAGGGCTGTTGGTAGCTGATTGTAGTTATGCAGTTATTCTAATATGCATCACCCCTGTGGCCTTTGTATCTACTAACAGCAGCAGTTATATTCCCCGCTCACTGGCCGACTCCTCTGCTCATATCAGCTATCGGGGGAGTCTCTGATCCCCCGAAACGCGGTGGCTCGATTCTACTGTATATACCACAAGCAAAATAAAGACATTTTTCTTTTTTTACGGTTTACCTGTGACTCTGGGCGCTCCTTCCACCCACCCCTGGATCCTAGTGTGGAAACGGCATTCTCAAGCCATTTCCAGAGGCAGGAGCCCTAGCCCACAAAAAGGGCTCACCATTTCATCTACACCCAGCTAGCTAGAGGCACTGCGAGGGGGTAGGCCCCCACGACCACCTTCACATAAACTTCTAATATAGGAAGCCAGTCCAGCGCAGTCTCATATCCGACAAGAAACATAATGCTATCCATGTCCCCTCTTTTTTGCTGTTTGTATATTTTGGACTTTTATGCGCATTTAGGATTGTCACTAATTGTAGTGTTAGTGCTATTGCTCACTTTTAATTGCACTTGATTTTTTGTTTTTTTTTGTTTTCTTTTGTGATCTTTTTGTATTTATCTATCTTTGTTGCAATGTTTATGAATAGAGCAGCACTTCTGGTTTACAATGAACTTCTCTTATAGTGGGTGCAATGCTTTCCAGGCTTCTATGTAAAAAGTAATTAATGCACATTTTTTAATGAATAAAGGTGCATGTATTATTTTTTTCCAAAAGGTGTACTTTAAATACACTTTACAAAAATGAACCCTCTTTCTTCGATATGGTGATCAAAATAGTTAGTAGAAACAACTGGTATCATTTCTTAAATCCTTTGACAGGGTATGGCAGAAAAGCTAGGAAGAAAACCAGGTTCAATGATTTACTGTACATCAGGAGCTCCACTATTTCTCTGACTTTTTTTAAAAGAAAAATTAGCTCTATTTCTCTGACTTGTTGATTACATTTCTGTGCGAAGGCATAGCCAGAATTTTTCTCTTTGAATATAAACTCCATTTTTCTCACTTGTGCCCTTGTTGATATTTTGCTACAGAAAAGATCTCTCATATTTCTGCGGTTTAAAAATAGTTTAAAGAAAAAAAAATCTTCTTTTCTGTAACTCTTGCCCTTGATGAAGCTTTGTTAACGCGCTTATGTAACTATCTCTTACCTTTTTCAAAATGCATAAAAAAAAAATCATCTCTGTTTCCCTAAATGTTGTATAAATATCTCTCCTGGAAACAAAAAGAGATTATGTTTCACTGACTTCTGCCCTTGACGTTACTTGATTGTTCTGCCAAGAGGCACCTTCAAATATCTCTTCTTTTAGTCTTGCTTTCCATATGTGCATTGCAGTAACATGAGCATGGTGCACAATACTGTATATTACCACACAGTCACACATGATCAGCTATTTCAAACAGCATCCCAATGCCCAGTGGCGGAATTATCAGGGTCGCAGCAGTCGATCTTGCGACCAGGCCCATTTATTCTGCCACTGTCGGGGGCCCCATCGGAGTTTCTAGTCCCACGGCTCTGAGCGGAGAGCGCATCTCTCATACAGCTCAGAGGCGACAGTTCTCACTGCTCCCCCCTCCATCCTCCCTCCCTCCCTCCTTCCTTATCTCGCACATTTTGACACAGCCAATCTGTTCCTTCTCCCCCCTCCCGTTCCCTGCTCTCATGTATGTATACCGCGGGAGGTGTGAGCTGGTGGCTTAACTTCACACTTGACTTCCCGCAGTACACATACAGGAGAGGGAAGGGGGGAGAGAAGGAGCAGATCAGCTGTGTCATTCCGTGCGAGAGAGGAAGGAGGGAGGGAGGATGGAGGGGGTTGAATTGTTGGCTCTAAACTGTATGCAATACGCTATCCGCTCAGAGCCATACTGAGGAGGCAGGCAGCATTGCTGAGCACTGATCGGCTGCACTGATAGGCAGTGCTGATAGGAGGCACTGATACGAAGCTCTGATGGGCACTGATAGGAGGCACTGATAGGTGGCACTGATAGGAGGCACTGATGGACACTGATAGGAGGCACTGATAGGTGGCACTGATAGGCACTGCACTGATAGGAGGCACTGATAGGTGGCGTTGATAGGAGGCACTGATAGGAGACACTGATAGGTGGCACTGATGGGCACTGATAGGAGGCACTGGTAGGTGGCACTGATAGGAGGCACTGATGGGCACTGATAGGAGGCACTGATAGGTGGCATTGATGAGCAATGGCCTGTGGCACTGATAGGTGGTGCGGCACTGATGGGCATTACTGAGCACTGATAGGTCACACTGATGGGCGCTGATAGGTGGCATTGATGAGCAATGATAGGTGTCACTGATAGGTGGCACTGATGGGCAGCACTCATAGGCTGCACTGATGGACACTGATAGGCGGCATTGATAAGCACTGATAGGCAGCACTGATAGGCAGCATTGATGGGCAAAAGGCCTCATGCACACCGGATGTTTTTTGACTGTTTTACAGCAGCTGTTTTTAGCTGCAGATGTTTTTTTCTACAGTCAATAAACTCTCCATCATGTTATCCTATGTGTTCATGCACACATAGGCTGTTATCAACTATTTTTAGCAGGGAAGTTTTTGAGCTGTAAAAAGACAAAAACAAAGACCAGTGGGTTCGGAGAGACGTTTTTCAGCTGTAAAAATGATCAAATGCTCAAAAACGCGGCTAAACGCCGGTCACCTTTGTTTTTGGACGTTTTAGATTAATTGAGGAAAAAAAAAAGGCTGGCCCTTTAAAAACGCAGAAAAAAATCGTGCAAAAACACCGGCAATGTAACGCTAATAAAAGCTGAAAAAAATCACTGATAAGCTACTCACGTTTTTAGGACTTTTTTAAATTTCCTGTGTGCATGAGGCCTAATAGGTGGCACTAATAGGCATTGAGCACTGATAGACAGCATTGATGAGCACTGATAGGTGGCATTGATAAGCTCTGATAGGTGGTACTGATAGGCATCATTGATGAACACTGATAGGCAGCATTGATAGGCACTGATAGGCAGCACTGATGGGCATTGAGCACTGATAAGCAGCACTGATAAGTGCCACTGATGGATGATGATAGGCAGCATTGATGGGCATTGAGAGGCAGCAGTGGGCACTGGTAGGCAGCATTGATGGGCACTGATAGGTGACACTGATAGAAATGCAGCACTGATAGGCAGTATTGATGTGCACTGATAGGCAGCATTGATGGGCACTGATAGGTGGTACTGATAGGCAGAATTGATGAACAATGATAGGCGGCATTGATGAGCACTGATTGGTTGCACTGATAGGCAGCACTAATTATCAGTGTAGCCAGGAGTTCAGCAATATTCCTCTGGCATACAGACAATTGTGTTCATTGCTTAACATGGGAACTCCCCCTAGGGTTTGCTTTTGAATAAGACTGTAACTGCGGCAAGGATGATGCTTTGTGGGAGTTGTAGTGTGGAAAGAGGAAACTTAATTTCCCATCAGGCTGTGCTGCACTGGAGACTTCTGGGAGGTGCAATGCATTGTAGGAGACTTATATAAGGGGAAAGAGGAGCTAACAATGGCCTCTTGGGAATGGCGTGATCGTTCAGAGAGGAGCCCTGTGTGCTGCTGCTTTCAGATAAAGGCCTGCGGCCTATGTACAGCGTTCCAGCCGACTGAATTATCTGCAGGTGACACAGCTAGCCATCGCTCTCCAGCATCGCAGTGAGTGAACAACTCATCTCTGCTTGGATTGTAGCTACAGCAGCTGCTGCAACAGTCATATCTGTCGATCAGGAGAGCTGCAAGGGGTGCAATGGATGTCTTCTACCTCCCAGGAGCACGCGGCCTGTGTGAACTAATGGTCCCATCGTTGCCAGCATCATCATCTGAGTGCCAGATCGTCTGTCCGCATACAGTCCTTTGGTGTTGGTGACCGGCTCAGGCCCACACATAAGAGTACTTATAGGCTACTTTCACACTGTAGCCGCGGCCACGGTCACGGTAAAACCCCGCTAGTTTTAGCAGAGTTTTACTGGCGATATGGCTCCGCTATTCAGTCGGGAGCGCTGCGCTTTTAACCCCCCACAAGGGGTTAAAATGGGGTTAAAAGTGCCGGTGCTCTGCGCTTTCGAGGCGGTGTGCAGCCACTAGGGAAGCGATTGCCATTCATTTCCATGGCAGGGGCGGTAGAGGAGCGGTATATACACCGCTCATCTCAACGCCCCAAAGATGCTGCTTGCAGGACTTTCTGTAATGTCCCGCGAGTGCACCGCCCCAGTGTGAAAGCACTCAAGCTTTCACATTGGGGTGGATTGGGGGGGATTTTTGAGGCACTTTGCAGGCGCTATTTTTAGCTAAATAGTAGTGCCTCAGTATGAAAGTAGCCTTACTGTCTATGCAACATCTCTTTATTGCTTCTTGGATTACCGTTGTTACCAGTTTATCAAAGAAGCCAGCCTGCATTGCAAAGTTCTTTAGTGCAGTGGAATTTAACCTTTGTGCCTCATCTCAGTGATTGAAAGGACACAGTATTCATAGGTACCTAAATTCTCATTGCTGGCAGAAGACTGCTGGAAGACTGCTTGAACTCTGCAAGACAGGATTGCTGCATCTACATCATCTCATCTTCTCCCCAGTTATATACTCAGGGCTATATGCTTGGTATTGCTTAATCTCCTCTCTAGCTAGAAAAGGAGAAGTTAAACAGAAGTCATAATTATCTAGTGTATTTGTTTAGCTATACTTCAACTGCTAATTGATATAGTGTACCTGTGCATTATAGAATATTGTTTACCCTTTTAAGCAGAATCCATTGAGTGGTACCATTTTTTCCTTTGGGTCATCTATTTGAAATAGGGATTTACTGTACTATTCCTCTGGTTAGTTTCAGTAGATACTACCAAATTACCTCTTTCCCAAAGACTCATTGGGTATTGTTTAACCAGTTCCACACTGCCTACCGTCTATTTACGGCGGCAGTGTGGACGCTGGCCGTGAATCGCAGTAAAAAGGCGGCGATCTGTGAATGGCCACTAGGGGGCGCACACGCGCCTGCCGCACTCCTCAGGAGTGTGCCCGCGGCTCAGGCGGACCCGGTGATGAGCGGCCACAGGCAAAGAGTATGTAAACACAGCGGTTCCCTGCTCTGTTAGTGTGGGCATGGGAGATCTACTGATCCCTGTCACTGGGATCAGTTAGATCTCTCATGCCCATGGAAGCCCAACCCCCCACAGTAAGAACACACCTAAGGAACACAGTTAACCCCTAGATCTCCCCCTGCAGGGTAACCCCTTCACTGCCAATGGTATTTATACTGTAATCAGTGAACATTTACATTTCTGATCGCTGTATAAATGTCATTGGTCCCAAAAAAGTGTCAAAAATGTCCGACATGTCCGCTGCAATATCGCATTACCGCTAAAAATCGCAGATCGCCACCATTACTAGTAAAAAATAATTAAAAAAATAAAAACCCCAGAAATTAATTCACAGCATCCGTAAATGCGGCCACTTTTGCGCAAACCAATCAGTAAACGCTGATTGCGATTTTTTTATCACAAATATGAGGAAGAATATAAATTGGCCAAAACCGGTGAAAAAAAATGTTTTTTTATATATTTTTTTTGGATTTGAATTTTAGCAAAAAGTAAGAAATTTGGGTTTTTTGCAAAATGGTCGCTATTCTTTTGTTTATAGCGGTGATCAGAAATGACGCAGAGGGGATCAAGTACCACCAAAAGAAAGCTCTATTTGTGGGGAAAAAAATGACGCAAATTTTGTTTGGGTACAGTGTCGCACGACTGCGCAATTGTCAGTTAAAGCGACGCAGTGCCGAATCGCAAAAAGTGCTCTGGTCCTAACCTGGGAAATTCTTCTGGGGCTGAAGTGGTTAAAATCAATTGGAGGAATTGTATTTTTTCTCAACTATTGTTGTTATTGGAGAATATAGAGAATGGTGGAAGTGTACAAATCTTTTACTCCCTTTGTTCACCGAAATCCCCAGTTTTGACTACCTATGTGAAGGATTGTGGTACTTGCTGTGTTAAATTTGTTATTTCTTGCAGAAATAAGAGTTAAAGTAAACCTTTATAACTCTACCTATGTTGTAGTCTCCATTACTGAAATAGAGCTATTGTTCATAAAACCTTGCAATATGAGTGAACCAAGAGTGTCAGTGGTGGTGGAGGACTCTCTGAGTGAGGAGATCCAAGGGGGAATTGATTCTTTAAGCAACCCTTAAGGGGCAGTGCAACATTTGGGGGCTCTTCCGGGATTCCCCCTATGGTGAACCTTGAAAGGTCTGAAGAACCACCCAAGAAACAGATGGACTCAGCTGCCGCCATTAAGTGGGCTTCAGAGGAAGGGAGTTGATTAGAGTTGACTAAAGTACAGTTGCCAGGAGTGGGGTGGTTCCGAAAAAGATGTGCGATTAATGGTGAGAGGGGCCTACCCAAATCAGGGGTCCTATGTGGTGGATCAGAGAACAGACTGCGAGGAAGATGACACCAATGCTCTAGTGGAATGGAGGGAGAGTGTCCCCATAAATCTCCAGGAGGGGATGGTGACTTTGACAGATAGATTGGAAGCCTATTGCATACCCTTGAAGGTAGAAGAAGGATCCATACAGGAAGAATCTTCGTGTGTTGCTGAGAAGTTAGACATGGAAGAAAAGGAAGCTGATATTGCTTTTATCTGGATATGGGTCGACTGGTGGAAAGTTTGATAAAGACTCATGATCTCACAGCCCATCAGGGTTATCGTAAGCTGCAATACTTTTCTGACCGTACACCTAATTCTTCAGGAGAGGAAGATTTTGAAAGTTGGATGGATGAGGCCATACAAGCAGTGGAAGATTGGAATGTGCTGGAAGCGATGAAAAGGCAGCGGCTGAGCAAAAGGAGCCCTGCTGTGGATGTGATCCGAAGTCTAAGAAGAGGAAAGCCAGATTGTGTGGAAATGGATTATATCGAAGCTCTGTGTGCAGTGTATTGAAGAGTGGAGAAGATCCCAGATCTACTGTATAAGTTCAAACATACTCACCAGCAAAGAGAGGAGAAGTTGTCTGCTTATGTTGTTAGAGTGGATCGGGTCTTACATTTAATCATACTGAAAAAAGGGATTGACCCAAATGAAGCTGACAGGTAAAGATGGGAGAGAATTTTGCAAGTGGCAAGGCCAAACCACCCTATCGTGCTGCGGCTGCTACTAAAAGGAATCCAGATTGCACACACATATCCTGAATTGATGAAGATGGTCAGAGAAGAGGAGGCCTTGCTTGATGAGAAAAAACAGAGGCATATGGCAGAAGTCAGTGTTACCCCAAAAGCTGGAAAAGCATCCGCCCAACAAGTTCAAGTTGAGTCAGAGCTATATGAGGCTGATAGTGAAGAGAGTTCTGAGTGGGGGGAAAGCACTAGACTTGTTACCTCCTCACCCATCCTTGAAGAATCTCCAGTCAAACTTCTATCTCAGGTGGTACAAGCACAGGGCCAATTACAACAAACCCTGAAACACATTGAAAGGGGTGGAGGCCTGCCATTCCAGGTCACACGTTTTTTGGTTATTGTTTCAAACCCTGATGAGAGTGAACTGCTCAGACAGATGGGAGTGACTTTAGGAAGTGTTTTAAGTGTGGGGAGTCTGGTCATTTAAAAGCGACAGTGGCTGAAGAAAGAAGAATAATTTCATTTTATGTCTGAGTTATTGAAGGCATTACAGAAGATATTAGCTGTTCAGCAGGCCGGAAAAATTCAGAGGGTCCCAGTGAAGGAGCCAACTGGGAACCTGGCAAATTTGAGCTTCAGAAAGTTGAGGAGTCCAAAGAAAAGGAGTCCACGAAAGAGAAGTCCAAGGAAGGAGAAAACCTTTAACCCGTTACCGGGGTCTGACGGTCAGGCGCAGGGAGTCAATACTGGGTCAGTTGCTAGGGCCAGAGTCAGATAGATCCTCCCAGAGTGATCAGGTGAGGAGTCCTAGTGAGACCAAGAAAGTTACTCTACCATAGAAGTTAGTGGGGCCATCCCCCATTGTATCAGTGCAAGTGGAGGGCATCTACACTCGAGCTTTGCTAGATACTGGGGCTCAAGTCACTCTTCTTTATAGAGACTTTTATGATCAGTAACTGCACCATATCCCTTTGAACAAGCTGGAAGAATGGGAGATTTGGGCTCTTGTAACTAACTGCTTCCCTTATGATGGGTATATTCCAATCAGGATTCCTTTGGGCCAGCTGCCACTGGAAGGGTCAAAACTTTTGATACCCTGGCTGTAGTATGTCCAAGGCCAGTGGGGGCAGACCGTAACTCTATGACAATTGGGACTAATACTGACTTGGTATGAAGACTACTGGAAAAAGTGATAGGAGAAGATGGGGCTGTACCTAAGAAGATCCATCCCACATTGCATCAAGCCTGTCAGCAAGTGATTTAGGAAAAGAGGGCTTTGGTTCATGGAGTGGGTCGTTTGTGGAAATTAGACACAAGAGAGAAGGTGCTCCAGCCTAGGGAAGTTACTTCTTTGAAAGCTACCGTGAAGCTCACGTGGGATCATCCTGGAGCCTTTGTAGTGTTGGAGACAGATGCACAGACTGAAGGGTTGGTCATAGTTCCTGAAATCGTTCCTACCAAAGCTTTACTGAGGAATAAGTAGAATGTGTCAATTAGCTGCAAAATGTTTCCAATCACCCTGTGACATTGAAGGCCAGGATGTCTGTGAGTCAAGGGAATGCTGCCACCCCAGTGACATATTCAGAAGAACAGAAAGAAAAGAGCCTGCAAGGTCTAAAGAAGGAACTGGAAGAGTGTGTTGCTGGTCTACCTCCTGAATGGAGGGAAAGGACGAAGTCCCAAATACGGCGGTGAGAGAAAATGTTCGCTAATGATGACTTTGATGTAGGATACGCTAAGAGTGCTCATCATCTGATACGTTTACAAGAAGAGAAGCTGTTCAGAGAAAGGGCCCGAAGGATTCCTCTCAGTGATCTGGAAGATTTGAGGGAGCAGCAGGCTGAATTGTTAAGGTCTGGAGTAATTCGGGATTCCAGAAGTCCTTATGCTTCCCCAATAGTAGTGGTACAAAAGAAGAACGGGATTTTAAGAATGTGTATTGACTACAGGACTCTAAACTGAAGAGCCATTCTTGATCAATATACCACTCCAAGGATTGAGGATGCTCTGCAGTGTCCGGCGGGAGCTAAATGGTTCAGTGTGCTTGACTTGAAGAGTGTGTACTATCAGATACCCATGTGTGCAGAAGATAAGGAGAAGACAGCCTTCATATATCCATTAGGGTTCTATGAGTTTAATAGAATACCACAAGGATTGACGGGAGCTCCAGCTACTTTTCAGAGACTGATGGAGAGCACTTTGGGAGACATGAATTTGGTGGAAGTTTTAATGTACCAGATGACATCATTGTGTTTGGAAGAACCCTGGAAGGGCATGAAGCACGGTTGGAAAAGGTGTGTGAGAGGCTCCATGAAGAAGGGGTGTAAGTTGTCCTTAGAAAAGTGCCAGTTCTACCCTACTTCGCTTACCTACTTGGGCCATGTTGTGACAGGGGATGGAGTGGCCACTGATCCAAAGAAACTGGAAGCAGTGACTGCATGGCCACGGCCGGAGACTGTTATGGAGCTGTGATCCTTCTTAGGGTTCTGTTCGTACTATCAGAGATTTGTGGCTAATTTTGTCAAAATAGCCAAACCACTCAATGAACTGTTGCAAGTAACCTCTGGGGAAGATGACAAGTCTTCACACTTACCAGGAATACATACATTTCATAACTTCAGTTAGGAATATGACATAGCGATAAAATGTACATATTTGAATGTAGAATTTCAGACCAAATTATTTGAGTCTAAATGTCACCCCCTTTGAACATAAGGAGAGGAATAACTGGTATGTTCCCTTCCCAGGGTCCTAGAAGGTGGCAGACCTGTCATGCCTGGACTTAATTTAAAGCCCTGTATATGCTGAGATTGAATTCCTTAATGTGAGATTTGCCGGGCGGCCCAATCACGAAATATGTTTTTTCATACAGAATTGGTGAATTAGGGAAGATTGTATTTCAAGGCGGCTGGCATTTAGATGATGGTCCCGCAAACTGGGAAATCTTTGTGCTAAAAGCAGCTGAGAGTGGCATTGTTACGTTCGTGACAAACGCGGTGCGAGCTCAGGGGGGTCCTCGGCTACCCGTTGGTTAGGAGTGCAGCGATCTGATACCCATGTTCGTCACACCTGGAACCAGATTCAGGTGGAAGAAGTAAAATATTGGTGGTAACGGATCATTTCACCAGATATGCACAAGCTTACCCTACCAAGGATCAGCAAGTCACTACTGTAGCCAAAGTATTAGTGGAGAAATTCTTTGTTCACTATGGATTGCCGGTCCGAATTCATTCAGATCAAGGAAGAGACTTTGAAAGTAAGCTCATCCACCAATTATGCAAATTATTGGGCATTAAAGCTATTGTAAAGCTTCTTTCTTTTTTTTTTTTCTTTAAAATAACAAACATGTCATTCTTACCTTCCTCTGTGCAGTGGTTTTGCACAGAGTGGCCCTGAACTTCGTCTTCTAGGGTCTTCCACTGGTGCTCCTGGGTCCTCCTCCGCATCGAGTGACCCGTCAGGGATGAGCTACCCTTGGGTCACCCGTGCTGGTGCGCTCCCATGTCCTGCTGTTTGCGTGTATTCACACAAACAGCGGGACTCAGCCCCGCCCCCGCGTCACTGGACTCCCCTGCTATCAATCCAGCCAATGAGGACCCGAGACACCGGCTGGAGCGGATTGCTCCTAGCCGCCGCTGGAACGAACAGGTTCAGGTAAGTAAAAGCGGGGCTCTCGGGGGGTCACTACTGAGAAAAGGTTTTTCACCTTAATGCATTCAACGAAAAGCCGCTAGGCTTTACAACCCCTTTAAGAAATCTCGCACTACTCATCATCCTCGATAAGATCCTCAGCCTGAACAATTCAATAGAACCTTGTTGAATATGCTAGGTACCCTGCCCTCTGACAAGAAACCGAATTGGGGAAATCATCTAGCCACTTTGGCGCACGCAATACAACAGCACTGTGAGTGATGTCACAGGATATTCACCCTATCGTCTCATGTTTGGGCAGGAGGTCAGGTTGCCAATTGACTTGGTCTTTGTCTACTGATGACACTTCTTTGACGTCTCATAGAGGTTATGTAGATCGACTTAGGAAGAATCTGAAGCAAGCTTATGAGAGTGCCCAACAACACGCCACTACCAGAGAAACACAGAATAAGAAGACTTTTGATCTACGATCAAACGAAAGTTCAGGAGCTTCAACCAGGGGATAGGGTGTTGTTGAAGAATTTGGGAGTGTCTGGAAAACACAAAATAGCTGATCACTGGAGGCCTCACCCATATGTTATTTGTAAGAAACTTACTGGAATGCCTGTTTATCAGATCAAGTCAGAAGGTCAGACTGGTCCTGTGAAGATGTGGCATAGAGATCATCTGCTTCCTCTTTTTGATGCTGTGAGGGTGCCTTTTACTTTAGAGGCTCCTCCAGAAAAACCAAGTTCTCCCAAGACCAGATCACAGAAAAGATCATCTGCAAAGATTATTAATCCAGTTCCTGAGGAAAGTGAGGATGAAGACTGGATACCATTTTGGAAGTGGGATCCTGTGAACATTCCAGATAAGCAAGTTAAATCAGGATGTCTTCCATCCAAATCATGTACTGAAGTTAATAGACCTACTTGTTCTTTCAAACCCCAACAAAATGCTCCTTTGTTGCCCGTAGGGAAGAAAGCCTCTTCAGGACAAGGAGTAAAACCAGTGGATAAAGCTCTGCCTTCAGTTGTGAAACCCCAAGTTCCATTACCTGGAAGAAGACAAGCAATTCCAGTGAGTCCGCTGCCTAGTCGAGAAAGT
>BLSH010408334.1:668773-699445 GCA_018402905.1 Glandirana rugosa
CACCGGTGTATGTCTCCGAGTTGTAAGTCTTTCGCTGCAGTCCATAAGATCCCTGTATTTAATGTGTAGATTACAGTACTACTGGATAGTGTAAAAACTTCCGGGACCTCGTGGTCCTGTTACCTTAACGGGTGTTTTACTGAGGTAAAACCTTCGTTTGTAGGGTTGCATATGTCACGGAACGCTTTCATAAGCCGGGGGAAACTTGAAACGTTGGAAAACGGTGTAAAGTCCGAAGTTTGTATTTCTATATTTTGACAGTAAAAAACACTTCTTAGTTGTTGTTCACCCTGTACTAGTACTTCACCTTGTTTTAAATAACCTATAAAGTTTGAAAAATTTGTTTATTTTTTGACTTTTTAACCCAACATTGGATCATTCAGAGATCCTCACTGAACTTCTGGAGAGAGTTTGCTGCACTGAAAGTAAAGGGTCTGAATAATTTTGCACGCCCAATTTTTCAGTTTTTTATTTGTTTAAAAAGTTTGAAATATCCAATAAATTTTGTTCCACTTCATGATCATGTCCCACTTGTTGTTGATTCTTCACAAAAAATGACAGTTTTATATCTTTATGTTTGAAGCCTGAAATGTGGCAAAAGGTTGCAAAGTTCAAAGGGGGCCGAATACTTTCGCAAGGCACTGTATACGTTGGGATGTTTGCTTCCAAAATGGAGTCATTTTGTGGGCAATTCCATTGTCCTGGTGCTCCAGGGCCTTCAAAAATGTGATAGGTCATCATGACATTAGATGTGTAATTTATGTCCCTAGAATACCTGACGTCGCTTTCTGAATGTTGAGCCTCTGTATGTGGCCACACTGTGAAAAAGTCTCAGACATGTGGTATCGCCATGCTCAGGAGGAGTAGCAGAATGTGTTTTGGGGTGTAATTTGTGGTATGCATATGCTGGGTGTGAGAAATAACCTGTTACAATGACCATTTTGTGAAGAAAAAAAAAAAAAGATCGCCTTCAGGGACACCTTTCTGAACCCATTGGGATCAGGAGGCGTACTAGGCAGGGTTGTCCACTCTCCCCTATTATATTTGCGATCGCAATAGAGACCTTGACAGTGGCTATCAGGGAGAGTCCCGACATTCATGGTATTCAATGCGGCCCAACTTCCCATAAATGCGCCCTCTTCGCTGATGGCATTCTCCTTTTTTTATCATCGCTCTTGATCTCCCTCCCGAGTGTCTGCCGACTTTTGGAAGACTTTAGCAAAATAAAAGTCAATTATGAAAAATCCCAAGCTCTGAATATAAATCTTCCGGACTCAGTTATCTCCAAACTATCTGATAGCTTTCAATTCACCTGGAATAAATCGCAACTCCCTTACTTAGGGGTCTACCTGACCCAAAAATTTGAACTGCTTTACGGAGCCAATTTCCCTCCCCTGTACCAGAAAATAGAGAAGGACTTACAAAAATGGTCCTCCCTAAATTTATCCTGGTTAGGTAAAATAAACGCGGTGAAAATGACACTCCTACCTCGGATCTTATATCTCTTCAGGTCTCTGCCCATCCCGGTGGCGAAGTCCCATTTAGCCCGTTTCCAAGCCAAAGTCATAAAATTCATAAGGGGGAAGAAGGGGCACCGCCTTCCTAAGTCTACGCTGTTCAGGACCAGGGACAAAGGGGGTTTGGGTCTCCCCAACTTAGAGTGGTATCTTTGAGCTGCCCAAATGTCCCAACTCTCGGTGGTCTATTTCAAGGGGGATATTCCGGACTGGGTTAACATCAAACGGCTAGCAGTCCCCAGGCACACCCTAGACTTCCTGCTCTGGCATAGCCCCAGGGATAGGCCCCCGATACTCTCATCCACACTTTCACACTCCTTTGCAATCTGGGACAGGTTGCGTGATCACCATCACATCTAAGATCAGACCTCTGAGAAACATTTTCCATAATCCAGATTTTCCCCCAGGCCTCGACATCAAAGCATTCAGGTGGTGGCTAGATAAAGGGCTATACAGAATCGGGATTATCTTAGACCTGTCGGCCCAGTCACTAAGGCCTATTGCGTCAGTAAGCTCAATATGCCACAATCCGAACACTCCCGCTTTACCCAAATCCACAATTTTTTGCACAAACTTTGGTCCTCCCTCCAAGAGGACGTCAAAATGACTAGCTACGAACAATGGTGTGGACGGGCCGTGGAGAGGAGGGGGGGAATCTCAATAGTCTACAGGGCACTCTCTGAGCCCCGGGTTAAAGCTGGCTATATGTTAGCATGGGAGTCTGATCTTAATCAACAGTGGTCACTGGAGACCTGGCACAGGAACTTTTTCAGATCCTATAAAGGGATGCTTAACACTGCCCTGATTGAAGCAAATGCTAAAGTAATGTCTAGGTGGTACCTTACCCCCTCCAAACTTTCCCTCTTGTATTGTGGTTGCTCTCCCCTGTGCTTCAGAGGCTGTGCCATTAGAGAAAGTATGCTGCACATTTGGTGGGAGTGCCCCAAAATTAGGGGATTCTGGAACAAAATCTATGCTTTAATTAACAAAATTTCCCAATTAAAGGTCACATTGTCACCACATCATGTTCTTCTCAACTTCCCTGTGGAGTCAGCCCCTAGGAACATGCAGCGCCTCATAATGTTCATTTTGCTGGGGGCAAAAATTACAATAGCAAGGTCCTGCAAGGTCCTGGAAAAAACCTGCTATCTCAATTTCAATGGCTAAGAGGAACATTTCCTGGATCATGGCCCAGGAGAAGATAGCCAGCATTATTTTGGACTCCTCAGGGAAATTCGAAGCAATTTGAGAACCGTGGGCCTCCTACATGAAGTTACCTTTGTGCTCTTAAGCCTCTCGGTTTTGTGCCTCTGCAAGTGGGTCTCTTTCTCCCTTTCTATCCTCTTTCTTTACTAAGCTCTCTCTCCCCTCATTTCTTACTTCTTTCTTCCAGGACTTCTACCTCTTTCCTTATATTTCCCCTCACGGGGGGATCATACCCTCCGTGTTTTGGCATCTTGTAGTTTTGGGTTTACTATTGTAACAAACTGCTCCTTAGGATGGACCTCCTCTCCCGACACAGTGAGTTCCCAGTCGGGGTTCGGGGGGTGAGGCCCTTCCTCAATATTGTGCCTTGGTTAGCTCAGCAGGTAAGTTCGACATGGATGCCTGTTTCTTATTCTTGGAAGTTTGGAATGCATTGTTGTTTTTATTTTTTCCTATCTTTCTGCTCATTCATGATATATCTAATTCCAATGTACTTCTTGACGCAATACTATGTACTTATCTTAAGTGTACTTAACTCAATAAAAATCTTCATTTTGCAAAGAATTGTGGGAAAAAATTACAACTTCAAAAAATTCACCATGCCTCTTACTAAATACCTTGGACTGTCTACTTTCCGAAAAGGGGTAATTTGGGGGGTATTTGTACTTTCCTGGCTTGTTAGGGTCTTAAGAAATGAGATAAGCCGTCAGTATATCAGGTGTGATCAGATGTGATCAATTTTCAATAATTGTCACCATAGCTTGTAGCCTATAACTTACACAAGGACCAAATAATATACACTTATTTGGGTTATTTTTTTTACCAAAGATAGGTAGCAGTATAAATTTTGGACAAAAAGAAAAAGGCATTTTTTCACAAAATTTTCAATGTTTTTTTTATTTATAGCACAAAAATAAAAAAACCCTAGTGATTAAATACCACCAAAAGAAAGCTCTATTTGTGTGAAAAAAAAAAGGACGCAAATTTCATATGGGTACAGTGTTGCATGACTGAGTAATTGTCATTCAAAGTGTGATAGCGCTCAAAGCTGAAAAATGGTCTGGACAGGAAGGGGGTTTTCGTGCCCAGTATTGATGTGATTAATGACAGCAAATTTACACTGTTATACAAGATGTACACTCACTACTTTACATTGTAGCAAATTGTAATTTCTTTAGTGTTGTCACATGAAAAGATAGAATAAAATATTTACAAAAATGTGAGGGGTGTACTCACTTTTGTGAGATGCTGTATGGCCAATTTGCAAAGTATTACAGACATGCACATGCGCACACTACCTAACCTTCCTAATGAATGAGCATGTACAATGGTCTATGTACCATAGGAATATGCTAATAGTCACTTGATTTATAGCAGACTCATGATCTGGGTAGGCAACCAAGGCTCCAGGCTCTATTTAAGCAATTAAAAGAAATCGGGCTCTGCCGCCATCCTCTTGGCACAGACTTCAGTTCTTGTCTTGTAATGGATTCATCTGGCACAGACCTTCCTTGTTGTCATGGAGCCCTCCTTTCAGCTTATGCTGCTGGCCTTTTATTTAGAAAGTTTGGGTAGCCATTCCCACATGTGCTTATCCCATTACCTCTTTCTTTCTCCACTAATTTCTTGTGAGAGCATTTTCTAATTCAAACTCTAAAAGACACTGTTGTATCATACATGCCATAGGTTAACCGTGTCAAAAGGTCAAGCGATTGCTGACCTCTATTGCCATATGGACCCAATGCTTGACATGAATTCCTCTAAAACAATAGAAGCAGCTAAAGATGTGTGTGCTGCCAACTGATTTGTTTACATTGGCCCAAACATACAATAGTATAAAAAAATCTAAATCATATCAATATTTGGTGTGACTACTCTTTGGCTTTAAACCAGCATTAATTTTTACACTTGCACACTTTGTACACGTGCACAAGGTTAGGGATTTTGTAGGATTAGAGTCAGGTGTATGATTAACTAATTATACCAAGCAGGTGCTAATGATCATCAATTTCATATATAGATTGAAGCACAGTTATCAACTGAAACAGAAACAGCTGTGTAAGAGGGTTTAAACTGGATGTGGAACAGCCAAACTTAGCTACTAAGGTGAGGTTATGGAAGACAGTTTCATGTCATAGGTCATACACTATGCAAGACAGGGCACAGAAACAAGATGCAAGGTAGTTATACTGCATAAGAAAGGTTTCTCCCAGCCAAAGATTTAAAATCAGACTGGGTTGCAAGATGTGCTGTTCAAGCTCTTTTGAAGAAGCACAAAGAACAAGGCAACTTTGAGGGCCGTAAACGCAATGGTCGGCCATGGAAACTTAAAGCGATTGTAAAGGGAATTAAAAAAAAAAATACTGTCTACACTTACCTACTCTGTGCAATGGAATTGCACAGAGCGGCTTCGAACCTCCTCTTCTTGGGAACCCCGCCGGCGTTCCTGGCCCATTCTCTCTGTCCAGTGCCCCAATGGGAATGCTCCCGAGCCCCGCTGTTGCGTTTATTATTATATTTATTATATTATTATACAGTATTTATATAGCGCCGACAGTTTGTGCAGCGCTTTACAATATTAGGGCAGACAGTACAATACAATACAATTTAATACAGGAGGAATCAGAGGGCCCTGCTCGGTAGAGCTTACAATCTAGGAGGGAGGGTTAAATAATACGAGAGGGAAATAACTGTGGGGGGATGGGTTGATTGAGAATAAAAAAGTGCAGTTGTTAGGTGGCGGCAGGATAGGCCTCCCTGAAGAGAAAAGCCCCCAGGGATCGCCTAAAGGTGGAAAGATTTGGGGATAGTCTGACAAATTGGGGTAGGGAGTTCCAGAGGATGGGAGCAGCTCGGGAGAAGTCCTGGAGACAAGCATGAGAGGAGGTGATGAGGGAGCTGGAGAGCAGGAGGTCTTGGGAGGAGCGAAGAGGACGGCCAGGTTGGCACTTTGAGACTAGGCCGGCGATGTAGCTGGGAGCAGAGCCGTGGATGGCTTCGTAGCTCATGGTTAGTATTTTGAACCTAATTCGTTGGGCGAGTGGCAGCCAATGGAGGGACTGGCAGAGAGGGGCGGCAGACGCCGAACGGTTTGTAAGGTGGATAAGTCCGGCGGCGGCATTCACGATGGACTGGAGGGGGGACAGTCCACTTAAAGGCAGGCCAGTGAGGAGGGAGTTGCAGCAGTCGAGGCGAGAGACGACCAGGGAGTGAATCAGGAGCCTTGCGGCTTCATTGGCTAGGAAGGGACGTATTTTAGAGATGCTGCGGAGGTTGAGGCGGCAAGCCTTGGAAAGTGATTGGATGTGTGGCCAAAAGGAAAGTTCAGAATCCAGGACAACACCAAGCACCCTAGCATGTGGGGATGGGTGGATGGTTGTGCCATTGCTCTTGACAGTGAAGTCAGGGGAAATGGCATTTGGGGGAGGAAATATTATGAGTTCGGTTTTGGACAAGTTGAGTTTGAGGAAGCGGTGAGACATCCAGGCAGATATGTCTGTTAATAAGTTAGCGATGCGTGAGGAGACCGATGGAGTGAGTCGGGGGGTGGAGAGGTATATTTGGGTATCGTCGGCGTAGGAATGATATTGAAAGCCGTGGGAGGCTATCAGCCGACCCAGGGAAGAGGTGTAGATAGAAAATAAGAGCGGTCCAAGAACAGAACCTTGGGGGACCCCGACAGAGAAGGGGAGAGGAGAGGAGGAGGTAGAATTGTAAATGACACTGAAGGTGCGATGGGATAGGTAGGACGAGAGCCACTGAAGAGCACAGTCACGGAGACCAAGGGAGTAAAGTTTTTTGAGGAGGAGGGGGTGGTCGACAGTATCAAAGGTAAGCTGAAAGGTCCAGAAGTAGGAGTACAGAATAGTGTCCATTGGTTTTAGCGGTTAGTAGGTCATTTGTGAGTTTAAGAAGGGCAGTTTCTGTGGAGTGTTGAGGACGGAATCCAGATTGGAGGGGGTCAAGAAGGTTATTCTTAACAAGGTGGTCACACAGTTGGCTGTAGACCAGACGTTCGAGGATTTTGGAGGAAAATGGGAGCAAGGAGATAGGGCGTAGATTGTTAAGATCGGTAGGGTCCTGGGATGGTTTTTTGAGTATGGGGGTGACCAATGCATGTTTTAGAGCATTGGGGAAGATGCCAGAAGAGAGGGAGATATTGAAGATGTGAGTTAGGAGTGCAGGATAGAGTCAGAGGGTGAGCGTAGTATTTTAGAGGGAATAGGGTCCAATGGACAGGTGGTTAGGTGGGAGTTGGAAAGGAGTTTAGCAACCTTGTTTATAGTAGTAGGTTTGAACAAGGAGAGTGTCGATTGTGCTTGTTGACATGGGGTGTTAACTGAAGAAGATGACTGTAGAGTGGAGATTTCATCATGAATTGTGTCAATCTTGCTTTTGAAGTGGTTAGCAACCTCTTGGGCAGTGAGTGTGTTAGTGGGCGGAAGTGGGGGGGGACGCAGTAGGGAGTTGAAGGTAGAGAAGAGTTGACGGGGACTGGATGAGAAGGTGTTATTGATACAGACAGTGTGACTTGGCCCCGCCCCCGCTCCCTCATCACTGGTTTTGATTGAAAGCACTGGGGACCAATGGTGCCAGGTGCCCAAGCAAAGCCAGTAAGACCCGAGAGTGTGAGGAGAGAAGAGCTGCACAGTGCTGGATCAAATGAGAGCTCAGGTAAGTATTAGGGGGCTGAGGGGGGATTCTGATGCCTAAATATGTTTTACCTTCATGCAAGGAATGCATTAAGGTAAAACATGTTTATGCTTTAGAACCACTTTAAAGACACATCATGCTTACTTCCATTCAACATCAGAAAACATCCAGCAGTGCCATCAGCATCGAACAAGCGGAAACCAGTGGGACCCAGGTCTACTGTCAGGAGAATTCTGGCCAGAAGTAGGCTTCATGGAAGAATTGCTGCCAAAAGCCATACCTCTGATGTGGAAAAAAAGCTAAGCAACTTAACTATGCACAAAAACATAGGAACTGGGGGTTCAGAAAAATGTCAGCAGGTGCTCTGGGCTGATGAGTCAAAATTAGAAATATTTAGCTGTAGAAGGAGGCAGTTTGTGTGCCGAAGGGCTGGAAAGCGGTACAGTAATGAGTATCTACAGGCACCAGTAAAGCATGCAAGAGGTTCCTTTACAGGTTTGGAGCTGAATTTCTGCAAATGGTGTTATACTTATCCATCATGCCATACCATCAGGGAGAAGTGTGATTGGCCCCAAATTTATTCTGCAAGGACAACGACCCCAAACATACAGCCAATGTCATTAATAACTATCTTCAGCATACAAAAGAACATAGAGACCTGGAAATGATGATTTGCCCCCCTCAGAGCCCTGATCATTTCCCTTTGGGATTAATAAAGTATTCTGAATATGATCTCAACATCATGGAGTCTGTCTGGGATTACACGAAGAGACAGAAGGATATGAGGCAGCCTACATCCACAGAAGATCTCTGGTTAGTTATCCAAAATGTTTGGAACAACCTACCTGCCGAGTTCTTTCAAAAACTGTGTGTCAGTGTACCTAGAAGAATTGACGCCGGTCACACCAAATATTTATTTGATTTGAATTTCTCTTCTATTTACTTGCTTTCCATTTTGTTAATTGATGTATCGCTGCCCTCTTGAGGGTTGCAAGAAATATCAATACTCCTCTGGTTACCCTGACCCTGTGAGTCCTCTGTTGCCTCTGACACTCTGGGTTCAAGCATTGTGCTCATTTCCTTTGAATAGTGACATAGTAATGAAATACACCAAATTGAGTTAAATCAGCAATATTTATTCAAAGATATATCAAAGAAAGAACCTTGACCCAACTGGGTGAGATTATTCACATAAAATAGTATTGAAAAGAGATAACTATCACACTTAAGTAGTGTAAAATATCACTTAAAAAAGGTCACTTTTGGTTAAACCCAACAAATACATTTACTGCACATGTAAGTGGGCCACAGGAGAGTAGAGGAAGGACTCCTGCTAGTGTCAGACCACTCTGTACTGCTCACTCACATAAGAGCAGCAAGGCAGCAGATAAACAAATACAACGCCAGCATACAGTGACTATAGCATTATTGAACCTGCTCTTAAAAAGAATTCTTTTTTTTTTTTAAACTCAGGTTTATTAAAAGGTTTTGTGAATACAATACAACAATATTGAAGCAGAAAAAGATACAATGCAATTGTTACATCAATGCCAATGTTGTTGGTTCAGACATTAGCAGCTACATTATTGCATATTGTGTACTTGTTATTAAACCCGAACATTCGGGGGGTTTCATAAAAAAAAAAAAAAAAGGGGGGGGGGATTTAGGAAAGACATATATGAGCAATTTTACTCTGTTTTACTCTTTGTCTCAAATAGCAGCATTCTAATTTGCGGAAGACATTCAATACCTCAGAGGGAGAATGGTTAAACTTCTTTCCCCCTTTCCCTTCCTCTCCCAACCCACGTTTGCCCTCCCTGTGCAGTAATATAGGAGCCTCCTGGATCCCTCTCCGATACTCATTATCTGAATTAGAGGCCCTAGGTCATAGCTATATCTCCACACGTTTCTAGGAGTTCGCTCCATCTTCCCCATATTTTTTCATATTTCTTAGGGCAGCCTCTTGCTTCGTAAGTGAGTTTATATACTGGTAAGACTTGATTAATCAGATTTTTCCAAAGGTTAATAGTAATCGGGGTAGTGCCAGTCCACTGCAGCACCACTGTCTTTCTAGCATAAAATAGTAAGAAGCGTAGTAATTGCTTTTGATACAGATTCATATCGATATCCTCAAATATTGCTAAAATGCACCACTTGGGGCTACAAACATTCGGAAAGTTAAGGTAAGTGGCTATAAAATAGGTGACTTGTGACCAGAATGGCCGGATCTTTTCACAACTCCAGAGCATATGTAGGAGTGTGCCAATTTCCTTGCCACACTTGTGACAAGTGGGATTGTCCCTCCTTTTCATCCTAAAAAGTATCACTGGAGTGTAATATACTCTGTGAAAAATACGCAGTTGTATCATCCTATCCCGCGCTGAGAGAGTAGTGACAAAATACGTATTCATGAGTTCCTCCCAGTTTTCATCCGTGAGATCCACTATATCTAGTGACCACTGGGCTCTCAGGGACTCAATCCGGGCACTATCTCGTTGTTCCAAAATCTTATAATATAAAGATATAAGTCCCGTGTGTTCTGGCTGTAAGACGTTTTTCTCTAGGGTAGAGTTGTGGAAGTTCACTCCCTCTAGACCCAGTTGTGCGCCCGCTGCATGCCTCAATTGAAAATAACGGAAAAACCAGCTTCGTGGGATCCCAAACTCTTGTTGTAATTCTAAAAATGTCTTAAACTGTCCGTTTACATACAATTGGTGGATATACCGTACCCCTCTGACTGCCCATTGTTGGGCATCAGGGAGATCTTGAAAATGCGGGAGTGTAGGGTTAAGCCATAATGGTTGATTGGGAGAGACAGTAGGTGGATTATCTGGGACCAGAGCCTGACAATTCTTAAATATTTTAAGGGAGACTTGTAGAATGTTCGCGCCCTCTATATCGCGTGTCGTGCCCCTATGGATTAGATTGGCCAGCGCCTCAAAAGAGGATAAGATCGCAGCTTCCGTCGCCGTGGCTGTGTTGTTAAGTTGAGGGAATAGCCACCAGTGAATATAAACCAGCTGCGACGCATAGTAGTACATGCGAAGGTTTGGTAATGCAAGACCTCCTTGGGAAGTGGGAAGTTGCAATGTTGCAAGGGCTATTCTCGGGTTCTTGGGGTGCCAAAAAAGGAGGTTAGAAGGGAGTCTATTTCACGAAATATCTTTTTGGATATATATATAGGGCAATTAGCTAAGATATATAAGAATTTTGGCAAGAATACCATTTTAAACAGGTTTACTCTGCCCATCAATGATAGTGGGAGAGCAGTCCAGCTTATCAATTTGTTTTTGAATGCTAGAATACACGGCGTGAGGTTATCGGCGATATAATTGGAAATAGGTAGTTGTACTTTGACACCCAGATACTGGAATGAGGAGGCGATCCGTAAGGGACAGTCCGGGGGAAGCTCCAACTGTAGCTCAGGGTCCACCACGAATAAATTGGATTTCGTCCAGTTCACCTTAAAACCGAAGAACTGTCCAAAGCCAGTAATGAGCCGGAGCACCGCCGGAATCGTGACCCGCGGATTGGATAGGTAAAGTAGCAGATCGTCTGTGTATAGTGAAACTCGCTCCTCCAGAGAACCCACCCGCATGCCCTGCACCTCAGGAGAGAATCGGAGGAGTCGGGCCAGTGGCTCTATTGCCAGGGCAAACAGCAGGGGGGACAATGGGCACCTCTGCGAGCCGTGGGATGGTCATACAATATGCGGATCCATGTAAGCAGATTGCTCCCAAATCCAAATTTTTCCAATACATAAAACAGGTATGGCCACTCCATCTAGTCAAAGGCTTTGTGCGCATCAATCGCCACCACCACCCTAGACACAGGGGAAGTGTTAGGCATCTGTAGATTAGTGAACAATCTGCGCACATTAATATATGTAGATCGTCCCAGAATGAAACCGGTTTGATCAGGGTTTATCAAAGTCGTGATAACGGAGTTTATACGCATAGCCAGAATTTTAGATAGAATTTTTAAATCCGTATTAATTAATGAAATTGGCCTATAGGATTCACAGTGTAGAGGATCCTTGTTAGGTTTAGGGATCAATACCACCAGGGCTTCACGCATAGAAGGGGGGAGCGTTTTTTCCTTGAAAATAGTAGCGTAGAGCTTTTGCAGACGTGGAACCATTGTCTCGCTGTGTATCAGGTACTATTCCACCGGGAATCCGTCAGGCCCCGGTGTTTTATGTTTGGGGAAAAGTTTAATGGCGTTTAGTATGTCTTCTGCCGAGATGGGGGGCTTCCAGGGATAAGCTTTGTTCCTCTGTTAGGGTTGGGAGGGGTATAGAATCGACATATTCATACAGCTCCGGGGGCGTATAATGGGCTTGAGAGCTGTAAAGGTCTGTATAGAAGTGTAGAAAGGCGTCTTTGATCTTGTCCTGCCTACTCTGAGGGGTTGCCGAGCTGTCATATATATAGACAGTGTACCTGCGCTTAGGATTAGTGAAAATTAATCTAAAATATTATGAATGTACACAGTGAGACTGCTGCCTTCCTGTATGTTTCCTCCTAAGAGGACCCGTTAAAGCGGAGTTCCACCCTAAAGTGGAACTTCCGCTGGTTGGATTCCTCCCCCCCTCAGGTGTCACATTTGGCACCTTTCGGGGGGGAGGGGGAAGAGGACACCTGTCTTTAGACAGGTGTCCTTTTCCACACTTCCGGGAGTTCTGGCCGGCGGACGCGGCCGCTGACATCAGAAGCCGGCTCCCTCCTCCCTGCTGGCTCTGCTACTGGCCGCCTGGCCAGTAGCAGAGCGTGGCAGAGCTCGCGCATGCGCGGTAAGGTGCCCGGCGTGAAGCTGTACTGCTTACACGTCCGGGTTCCCTTACCCGCGATGGAGGCGGCTGCACCCGTCCCCCGATCCGAAGATCGGCGGCGGGTGCCGACATCGCTGGAGTCCAGGACAGGTAAGTGTCCTAATATTAAAAGTCAGCAGCTACTGTATGTGTAGCTGCTGACTTTTAATTTTTTTTTTTAGCCCGGACCTCCGCTTTAAGTATATAAAAATTATGGAAATGGCGCTGTCTCCTTGGCGTGTCTGTGTAAGTGTTCCTTTAAAGACGTAAATGTCCGTAAATGGCCGTAAAAATAAAAATAAAGTGCTGTGGTGCCAAAAGGTGCAAAATCAATCAATGAGCCTTAAATATTGTGCAATGGTTAAGAAAAAATGGGGTCTCCAAGAGTAGTTGTGTCCGATTGCGCTAATTCATGCTGCAATAGGTATTGGTGTTTCAGAATCAGTATCTTTCTGCTATGCGATTATAACTCTTTCCATATCTTTATTTGAACAAAAAACAGTGATCCTTCTGTGAGTAATCCTTTTGGTGTATAAATAAAAAGTGACTTCCGTGCTTATTCAAGGTAGTAAGGTGACTTCCACGCGTACCGCCTGCAGGGGTATGAAACATCTGGTAAGTGCGGGAACATACGGGAGAGCACGCGTGGAAGCCACCTTACTACCTTGAATAAGCACGGAAGTCACTTTTTATTTATACACCAAAAGGATTACTCACAGAAGGATCACTGTTTTTTGTTCAAATAAAGATATGGAAAGAGTTATAATCGCATAGCAGAAAGATACTGATTCTGAAACACCAATACCTATTGCAGCATAAATTAGCGCAATCGGACACAACTACTCTTGGAGACCCCATTTTTTCTTAACCATTGCACAATATTTAAGGCTCATTGATTGATTTTGCACCTTTTGGCACCACAGCACTTTATTTTTATTTTTACAGCCATTTACGGCCATTTACAGACATTTACGGGCGATATTTTCAACTATTCACCAATTTCTATTTTTACATTTTTCCTCCCTAATTTTATCTGTATTATATCTGCCTGTTTCTCATGTACTTATTTATTAGGTGATTTTAGGTGTTTTTACACATTTTATGTTTTACGGACATTCACAGACATTTACGGACATTCACGGACATCAACCTTTTTTTTTTTTTTCTTTCATTTTTTCACTCTGTATTCCATCCATGGTAATTTGAATAAGGGTGCCAAAGACACAGGCCCACACACATCTTTAAAGGAACACTTACACAGACACGCCAAGGAGACAGCGCCATTTCCATAATTTTTATAGAGCTGTCATATATGTTTACTATAGTAATGGGTTCCGTTGTTGGTCTAGCCAGAAAGGAGTCTACCGTTTTTATCCCCAGTGTCAAAGATTCTCTGATATTGGTACAGCATTCGTTTTTGCGTTTTGTCCGTTAGTGCTAATTCATAGGCCCGTCTCGCCCCCTCCCAGTCCCGGTAATGAGACGGGGAGGGATCCGCAATATATAACCCCTCAGCCCTCCTCAACGCAGTGGCCAGGCTAGTCTCCCTCTCCGCATTAGCCTTCCTGAGGTCTGATACTCCCTTCATATAGGAGCCCCGTAGGACCGCTTTAAAGGCATCCCATGTAGTAAGTTCCGGGACCTTCTGATTATTTTCAGACCAAAATTTAGCTATGCCGTCTGCACATGCATAATGAACCATTGGTTCTACCATCCAGTAAGGGCTCATCCGCCAGACTCGGTCTCCCTCTATACCAGGCAATTTAATAGTTAGCTCTAGTGGGGAGTGATCCGACACTGCACGGGGCAAATATACCACTTCCTGTACATCAGACAATACCTCTCTTGATAAAAAAAACATATCCAGACGGGACAAAGACTTGTAAGACTCCGATGAACAAGAGAACTCCCTGGTGTTCGGGAATTTCCAGCGCCAAACCTCTACCAAATCATACACAGAGGCCCAGTCTTTCAATGCTCGGCAATGTGGTCTGGTACATCAGAGCCTATCAATCTCTGGGTCCATGACGGCATTGAAATCGCCCCCTATAATGAGGTAACCCCTTACCATAGGCAACACATTGGCCATGCAGTCAGACAGTCTTTGTGAATCAAAGGGCGGAGGGATATAAACGTTAAGCACAGTATAAAACCTTTCCATATAGGTAAACACTATTGCAACATAGCAGCCTTGTGGATCTGTCAAAACCTCCACAATCTGTACGGAATCGTAAGTGACTTAAGAATCAAGGTGGACAAGCCCCTAGAATAGTTAGAATATGTTGCATGAAATGCATGTGCCACCTGCGGTCTTTTCAAGGCCATGCCCTTAGAGCCCACCAGATGAGTTTCCTGGAGCAAAATAATTTGCGCTTTAGATCGTTTTAAATATGTGGCCACTAGAGATCTCTTTATTCTGGAGTTCAGACCTCTAACATTCCAGGTCAGAATTTTAAGAGTCATCAGGTGGGTCGAGCAGCCATGGCCGAGAAAACAGGATACTTAGGCAGTTGAATATTTGGGTACCAATAATAAACACATATGGCAGATTCAAAGACATTCTCCATCCCAACCCAGTAACATGATTGACAGCCGTCAAGCAGCAGCTTAGTATTACACTCATATGCAAGAGTAATAAGTGTCACATATTTAGGAAAAGAAGGGGAGAGAGAAGGAAAAAAAAAAGGGGGGGGGAGGGGGAGGGGTTGGGGAAAAGGGAAACACACCCCAGTAAAGAAAACAAAACAAAACCATAGCCCCTGCAACATGGGGCTTAAACTTCACATACCCTCCTCCCTGCTCATTGGCCCCAACTTCAATGAGCCTGTACCCAATAACCGAAGAACTATAAAACACAAACATCAAAAGGAAAAAGAAGAAGAAAAAAACCCCAAAGCTGACGGGGGAGTGGTAGCCAAAACCAAACGTTGCAGTTCAGTTCGTCAATCCAGCTCGGTCAGCTGTGGCACCTTAACAGGATGTCAATAATGTACTCAAGTATGTTCCGCCCCAAGAGGGACCAGTGTGAATGTTTGCGGAAATCTCAGGGTTAAGTATATTCCGTGGGGCCTCATCCCCCGGTGATGGGTCCGCAAAGAAACAGGATCTATCATATCCATGTTGTACAGGAAAGGGGGCATCCTTGTAGGTCAACATCCTTGAGAAGTGATCAGGATGTCCATAGACTCTTTAGTACTCAAAAATTATCAATAGGGTTATAGCCATTACGGCTTTAGAAGGCAACAGATCACCATAGCTGACTGAGGTATTTATCCAAGGCTGTCTAGCCAGTCTGAAGCTTCCAGTGGATTCAAAAAGAATCGGGCCTTGCCTTCAGCAACAACTCTTAGCTTGGCCGGGTACAGCATACTGTAGTTAAGCTGTTTATCTCGGAGACGACGTTTCACCGCGGTGAATGCTGCTCTTTGTTTAGCGCAGTTCAGCAGACATATGGTTAACCGTGTCTTCAATATCGCTGATGCGTTGTTCAGCAGTAGCAATGCGAGTGCGTATCTTTTGTACCTCATGTTTAACTATGGACACATCTACCCGGACGGTGTCAATCTGCGCCATCAGAGTGGTCTGGCAAGTGTGGATGGCTTCCATAAGCTGTCTGAGTGTAGGTTCAGAGGATTCACCATCACCTACAGCGCTTTCTACGCTCGTTGGCTGGGTCCGTTGAAGGCCTGTCTGGGGTGTGACATCCTCCCACTCTCCCATCGGTTCCCAGGGCTCTGCCTCGCACTTCCTTCCAGAGAGTCCGCCCAACGATCGTTCGGTGCGGTGTTGCGTATCCGCAAAATGTTCCCTGATGGTGGCTTGGTGTTTACCCTTGCCTGCAGAGCCTTTTAGCTTGGGCGTGGGAATGCGGGACTCACCATTAGCCTGTGGTTTTGGCTTGTCTCTGGGCGGCTTCCCACTGGAGGTGGAGGCGCCGGCGCCATCTTTGGAGGACTGCATGGCCTGTGCTGGCGGAGGTACTATAGCGGTTTGCAGTCGCGGTGGCCCAATTTTCCCCATTCAGATTAGTCCTGGAGGGTCCCGGGAGCTTGTACTGTTTAGTCCGGGGGGTGAGCAGTCAGGATTTATGCAGGATTCGGCTCAGGATCTATCGGTGCCAGAGGAGCTCTAAGTCCGAGCTGTTCACATGTCGGCTGCTGGCCACGCCCCCCCAAAGAGAATTCTTTGGTGAATGCAATATTGGTAACTTCAGCAAAGCACTGTACTCCTAAGTGGGGAGAGAAGTAGGAGTAGTCCAATGTCACTGTTCAACAATTCAAAGATCTTCAGCTAGCTCTCTGTAATCATAATTGCATGCAAAAAATATTGGTTGATGGAACAATGGCTAATCCACATGGATGAAGTATGATCAGGACACAGCACTTTCATAGGAAAAGAAACAGTAAAAGCTTCACAGTGATCAATGACTTGCAAGGTTAACTCTGTGGAACTACAAGCAGCAGCAGGCCACTGAAAGGCATGGATGTCTGTGTATAGTGTCCAAACCCAGTGTGTAGGCAGATCCTTTGCATCAAGATGGTAGCAGATGTAAAGAATGCTGTCTAAACTCTATACACAGTGTCTGTTAAACTGGGTTTTCACCCTCTCACCACACAGGAACAGAAGATGTGAATGCTGTAGATACAGATGATGAGGATGATGATGATGATCTCTCCAGTATATGGCTCCAGGGATGGTCTCCGGCCTCCACCACCTCACACCGCTGCTCTCACTGATCTTTCGCCCCATAGGGTGGATGGAACAGGAACGGCCCACCAACTGCTGTAAGACAGGGTAATCAGACTGTCCACTGGTGTTCCTCAAGGTATCTTGGCCGATAAGTCTGTAGAAGCAGGCTGCGGCCACTGCCGCTCCAAGCAACACATTCCTGCACACAGATCAACGCCGGTCCAGAGAGAGCATGCCAGGCCCAAAGCCTAGAGTCTTATAGTCTCCCCCAGAATGCTTTTCTCCTCCCATAAATCTCCTCTTTCCATCAGCCCGCTGGTGGTTGTAGTTTCACCCCAGTGCAGCCAGGGGGCATATCCTTGCAATTGAACTACATGTCCCAAGATGCATTACTGTCTGTTTATTACCAGAGTCACGGGTCAGCTCAAATAGAACACTAGGGGAAAGCAACTGTATAACAGTTAATAAAACAAAACGCCTTCCAATGGTAGGGGATGTAAATATCCAGCTCCTGGCTACATTAATAAAAATTAACTACAGTGCCTTGAAAAAGTATTCATAATACTAATACATTTTCCACATTTTGTCATCTTACAACCTAAAACGTGAATGTATTTTATTGGGATTTTATGTGATAGACCAACACAAAGTGGCACATAATTTTGAAGTGGAAGGAAAATGATAAATGGTTTTCAAAATTTTTTACAAATAAATATGTGACAAGTGTGGGGTGCATTTGTATTCACGCCCCACCCGAGTCAATACTTTGTAGAACCACCTTTCACTGCAATTACAGCTGCAAGTCTTTTTGGGAATGTCTCTAACAGCTTTGTACATCTAGAGAGTGACATTTTTGCCCATTCTTCTTTGCAAAATAGCTCAAGCTCTGTCAGATTGGATGGAGAGCGTCTGTGAACAGCAATTTTCAAGTCTTGTCATAGATTCTCAATTGGATTTAGGTCTGGACTTTGACTGGGCCATTCTAACACATGAATATGTATGCTTTGATCTAAACCATTCCATTATAGCTCTGGCTGTATGTTTACAGTTCTTGTCCTGCTGGAAGGGGAACCTCTGCCCCAGTCTCGACAGGTTTTCTTCTAAGATTTCCCTGTATTTGGCTCCATCCATCTTCCCATCAACTCTGACCAGCTTTCTTGTCCCTGCTGAAGAAAAGCATCCCCACAATATGATGCTGCCACCACCATGCTTCATTGTGGGGGTGGTGTGTTCAAGGTGATGTGCAGTGTTCATTTTCAGCCACACATAGAATTTTGAATCTGACCAGAGCACTTTCTTCCACATGCTTGCTGTGTCCCCCACATGACTTCTAGCAGACTGCAAATGGGACTTTTTATGGCTTTCTTTCAAGAATAGCTTTCTTCTTGCCACTTTTCCATAAAGGCCAGATTTGTGGAGTGCATGTGGACCTGTGGACAGATTCTCCCACCTGAGCTGTGGATCTCCTCCAGAGTTACCATGGGCCTCTTGGATGCTTCTCTGATGAATGCTCTCATGCCTGGCCTGTCAGTTTAGATGGACAGCCATGTCTTGGTAGGTTTGCAGTTGTGCCATACAGTACTCTCTCCATTTTTGGATGATAGATTGAACAGTGCTCTGTGAGATGTTCAAAGCTTGGGATATTTATTTTATAACCTAACCCTGCTTTAAATTTCTCCACAAATTTATCCCTGGCCTGTCTGGTGTGTTCCTTGGTCTTCATGATGTTGTTTGTTCACTAAGATTCTCTAACAAACCTCCGAGGGCTTCACAGAGCAGCTGTATTTATACTTAATTACACACGTGTACTCTATTTACTACTTAGGTGACTTCTGAAGACAATGGGTTCCACTAGATTTTAGTTAGGGGTATCAGAGTAAAGGAGGCTGAATACAAATGCATGCCCCACTTTTCACATATTGCCTTTCCAATGCCCCTTTCTGCAGTGACCAGTTATAGGTGGGGGCAGTAACCACTTGTTTGTACTATGGATTATATTGTCTAGGCAATGCACTGACACCTTTGCTGCCATAGTGCAATGGGCTGGGTGTTCAGTGTGCCCCCGTGCCTTTAAGAAGGGGTGGGCTCCCTTCAGGTTTATCTGCCCTACACGTGTCCATCTAAAGGCATGTGCTTCCATTGTTGTTGCACACAACACTTTTCATATATATATATTTGTAAAAAATGTTGAAAAATATTCATCATTTTCCTTCCACTTCAAAAGTATGTGCCACTTTGTGTTGGTTTATCACATAAAATCCTAATAAAATATATTTACGGTTTTGGTTGGAACATGACAAAATGTGGAAAATTACAAGGGGTATGAATACTTTTTCAAGGCACTGTATTAACATTTCTATTTCTGAAAGCATTCTTGATTTAAATCATTTTTTCACACATGCCTAAAATGTTTGCACAGTAGTGTATATATACTGTATATATAGTGGCAAGAAAAAGCATGTGACCCCCTTGTAATAAACTGATTTTCTGTAGAAATTTGCCATAAAATATGATCGGTTCCTTATCCAAGTCACAACAATAATGTGTTTATAATGGTTCCAAAGCCTTAAGGTTTTACCCTAATGCATTCTCTGCACTAAGGTAAAAAACCTTTTGTGTCCAGGTGCCCCCCGTCCCCCTTATACTTACCTGAGGCTGGATTCACACCAGTCCAGTGTGAATTCCAGCCTGTCTGCTGCAGGGAAGGGGCAGAGCCGCCGTTCGGCGGCTCCTGTCCATTCCCACAGCACAACAGCTGTGGGGGGAGGGAGGGGAAGGGGCCACAAGCAGGGGAAAATATCCCCGTTCAGTGCGGAGTGCATCTCCGTGTTAGATGCGCTCCCATTGAACACAAAGGGCCGGGAATTCGCACCGCATTGCACAAAAAAACGCACACGTTTTTTGTGCAATGCGGAGTGCGAATGCACCGGACATATGTGAACCGGACACATTGAAAACAATGTGTTTTCAAATGTCCTGCGAATTGTATGCGGTTTAAGCTGCATCCAATTTGCATAGGTGTGAACCCAGCCTTAGCCTAATTCCGATCTCTCTCAGCTCTCTCCCTCCTCATGGTGCAGATTGACAGCAGCGGTAGCCATTGGCTCTTACTGATATCAATCAAATCCTATGATAAGGGAGCGTCGGGCAGGGCACAGGGTTGCCAACCTCCCAAAGTGAAATTTACTAACATGGCACAAAAAAAATTAATGACAGCGCCAATTTCTTACTGACCTGACACCAGAAATTTACTGACAGAGCCAAATTTCTACTTACAGTTCAAAAACGTATATATTAATATTCAAGCTACAAGCATGTAGCTAGTGTGATGTGTTTAACCACATGTCGGCCAGCTCGGCTCTCCTGCGCAAATCGCCGTAGCTGTATGGTGGTCTGTGCACAGGTGATAGTGGGAGCAAGGGCGCCCTCTGCGCGCCGCGGGAGCGTGCCCGCGGCTCCAGCAGACTCGATGTCTGTCACCCGCGATCACTCTGTACAGAGTAATAAACAAGGTGGGTCCCCGTTCTGCCAGATGATGTGTCAGAGATCTTCTGTTCTCAGTCATCGAGAACAGCGATCTCTGTCATGGCCCTGCCAGCCCACCCCCCCTACAGTTAGAACACACTGAGGGAACACACTTAACCCCTTGATCGCCTCCTAGTGTTAACCCCTTCCCTGCCAGTGTCATTTATACAATGATCAGTGCATTTTCATAGCACTGATCAATGTAATAATGTCACTGGTCCCCAAAAAGTGACATTTAGGGACAGATTTGTCTGCCGCAATGTCGCAGTCCCACTAAAAATTGCAGATCGTGCCATTACCAATAAAAACAAAAATAAAAGTCCATAAATCCATTCCGTAGTTTGTAGACGCAATAACTTTTGCGCAAACCAATCAATATATGCCTATTGCATTTTTTTTAGCAAAAATATTTAGAAGAATATACAGTATCTCACAAAAGTGAGTACACCCCTCACATTTTTGTAAATATTTTATTATATCTTTTCATGTGACAACACTGAAGAAATTACACTTTGCTACAATGTAAAGTAGTGAGTGTACAGCTTGTATAACAGTGTAAATTTGCTGTCCCCTCAAAATAACTCAACACACAGCCATTAATGCCTAAACTGTTGGCAACAAAAGTGAGTACACCCCTAAGTGAAAATATCCAAATTGGGCCCAAAGTGTCAATATTTTGTGTGGCCACCATTATTTTCCAGCACTGCCTTTACCCTCTTGGGCATGGAGTTCACCAGAGCTTCACAGGTTGCCACTGGAGTCCTCTTCCACTCCTCCATGACGGCATCACGGAGCTGGTGCATGTTAGAGACCTTGCGCTCCTCCACCTTCCATTTTGAGGATGCCCCACAGATGCTCAATAAGGTTTAGGTCTGGAGACATGCTTGGCCAGTCCATCACCTTTACCCTCAGCTTCTTTAGCAGGGCAGTGGTCATCTTGGAGGTGTGTTTGGGGTCATTATGTTGGAATACTGCCCTGTAGCCCAGTCTCAGAAGTGAGGGGATCATGCTCTGCTTCAGTATGTCACAGTACGTGTTGGCATTCATGGTTCCCTCAATGAACTGTAGCTCCCCAGTGTCGGCAGCACTCATGCAGCCTTAGACCATGACACTCCCACCACCATGCTTGACTATAGGCATGACACTCTTGTCTTTGTACTCCTCATCTGTTTGCCCCACATACACTTGAGCCAATCAGAACCAAATAAGTTTATCTTGGTCTCATCAGACCACAGGACATGATATCAGTAATCCATGTCCATAGTCTGTCTTATCTTCAGCAAATTGTTTGCGAGCTTTCTTGTGCATGATCTTTAGAAGAGGCTTCTTTCTGGGACAACAGCCATGCAGACCAATTTGATGCAGTGTGCGGCATATGGTCTGAGCACTGACAGACTGACCCCCCACCCCTTCAGCCTCTGAAGCAATGCTGGCAGCACTCATACATCTATTTCCCAAAGACAATCTCTGGATATGACGCTAAGCATGTGCATTCAGCTTCTTTGGTCAACCATGGCAAGGCCTGTTCTGAGTGGAACCTATCCTGTTAAACTGCTGTATGGTCTTGGCTGCGCTGCAGCTCCGTTTTAGAGTCTTGGCAATCTTCTTATAGTCTAGGCCATCTTTATGTAAAGCAACAATTCTTTTTTTCAGATCCTCACAGAGTTCTTTGCCATGAGGTGCCAGGTTGAACTTCCAGTGAACAATATGAGAGAGTGAGACCGATAACACCAAATTTAACACCTGCTCCCCATTCCCACCCGTGACCTCGTAACACAAAAATGGCTAATTGGGCCCAATTTTGGACATTTTCACTTACGGGTAGACTCACTTTTGTTGCCAGCGGTTTAGACATTAATGCCTGTGAGTTGAGTTATTTTGAGGGGACAGCACATTTACACTGTTATACAAGCTGTACACTCACTACTTTACATTGTAGCAAAGTGTAATTTCTTCAGTGTTGTCAGATGAAAAGATATAATAAAATATTTACAAAAATGTGAGGGGTGTACTCACTTTTGTGAGAAACTGTATATCGGCCTAAACTTATTTAGTGCAGCCCCCTTGGGGGTTGCTTAAGAAATCAATTGCTCCTTGGTCTTCAACACTCTGAGAGTCCTCCACCCACTTTTGACTCTCTGGGTTCACTCATATTGCAAAGTTATTGTTAGTTCACAATTATATAGTAATTGAGACCACATCAACTTCTAAGTTCAATATGTTTAATTATTGGCAAAAGATAAAAACTTTGGCATAAGAATTCACATCTTCAAAGGCAATAATAAGAGTCACAATGAAGGATCATAAAGTCTAAACTTAGATTGAAATAATGAATTAGATAATAGGAATTAATGAATACGAATATCCATTTTTACCCTTAAACTTCTTTTAGCAACTACAGGGTGGGCCATTTATATGGATACACCTTAATAAAATGGGAATTGTTGGTGATATTAACTTCCTGTTTGTGGCACATTAGTATATGTGAGGGGGGAAACTTTTCAAGATGGGTGGTGACCATGGCGGCCATTTTGAAGTGGGCCATTTTGAATCCAACTTTTGTTTTTTCAATAGGAAGAGGGTCATGTGACACATCAAACTTATTGGGAATTTCACAAGAAAAACAATGGTGTGCTTGGTTTTAATGTAACTTTATTCTTTCATGAGTTATTTACAAGTTTCTGAACACTTATAAAATGTGTTCAATGTGCTGCCCATTGTGTTGGATTGTCAATGCAACCCTCTTCTCCCACTCTTCACACACTGATAGCAACACCGCAGGAGAAATGCTATCACAGGCTTCCAGTATCCATAGTTTCAGGTGCATGTAGGTGCGTTCCAGTGCGTTTTGGTGCGTTCTGGTGTGTTTTTGATGCGTTTTAGCGCGTTCCAGTACAGTTCAGTGCATGAAAAATGCAGCATGTTCTACTTTTTTTTCTGGAGCTGGAACGCACTGGAACTGACTGCATTGGTGTGAACTAAGCCATTGAAAGCCATATAACCTACTTTCCATGTGTTTTTGATCCAGGAAAAAAAACGCACTGGACTGCATGTGGTGTGAACTGGCCCTCAGAGAGTTCTTTAAGAAAATAAGGTCATGTGAGAAGTAGTAGCTTCAATGGTAGTAGTCCTGCTGCAAAGCTCAGTCAATCTTCGCCGGCTTAGTTTAATTAGGAAGTAGGTACCTTAATTACTGTGTCCAATAATCCTTTAGAGAAGGCACAAAGATGGCAAACTTCACTGAATTAATGCAAGCCTTTTTGGAGATCACTGACTTAGAGGTGATTTGTTACCTTACAGCAAGTCTGTGCACTTAATGACAATTGTAATCCACCGTATGAGCTGGGCCTGTCTGTTCTTGAATGGTATAGACTAATATGCACTATAATGAATAGGCTTGTGCCTTCTCACCACCCTGATGGAGAAACACAAAAGTGGTTCCGGCTGCTCCGAAGATGCTGAAAGCGCTGGAACCGATGATATCCGCTTGCTCTATGGGGAAACGACTTTCACTGCTCTCCCTGCAGCTCTCACTGATCGATCGCTGTTGGCGCTGCTGCTACTGTTGACTCTCGAACAGATTCAGATGTTGATACGCTGGTCACTCGCTGGAACTCAGTATCACTGCAGCGCGCTGGGTCACTGTATAAATTCAGCCAGCTGGATCACTAGATGTAGGCTGCAGGTTGCAGGCCGCAATCTGGCTGACAAGGCACACAGGTCTCCTTTGAACGATCATGCCATCCCAAGAAACTGGAGCTAACTCCTCCCTTCACTTAAATAGTCTTTCCCACAAAGCACTGTTCCTATCAAGAGCCTTTACTGCAGCATTGCACACTGGGAAATGGAGTCCTTCCTTTGCAGGGTCCAATGACAAGTTTCCTCTGTGACACTACAAATCCCACAAGGCAGCTTTCTCACATGACCATTAAATTTAACAATCTCAGCACTAGGGAAAAACTTTACAGCATTCATAGGCAACAAGGTCTCTATGTCAAAGGAGCACTTTGGGACTCCTGGCTATACTTATGAATTTTTTTTTATATATATACAGTATTTTTTTGGAAATGTATTATAGCAGAAAGTAAAAAAAAAATCTCAAAATTGTCGCTGTTTTTTTGTTTATAGTGCAAAAAATAAAAACTGCAGAGGTGATCAAATACCACCAAAAGAAAGCCCTATTTGTGGCAAAAAAAGGACATCAATTTTGCTTGGGTACAGCTCCGCACGACTCCGCAATTGTCAGTTAAAATGACGCAGTGCCGTATCTCAAAAAATGGCCTGGTCAGGAAGTGGGTAAATCCTTCCGGGGCTGAAGTGGTTAAGGTATAACAAAAGGCAAAAAAGATATTTCTCCATTTACATAAAGGTTAGGTTAATATAGCCCAGCAGGTGTGTCACCTGCCTCTATTTGGAGAAATTCCCCTTCAATTTGAGTTCCATAGCCACCACAGAAAGTGAGGGGAAATCCCAGGTAGCTAGCCACCAGGATCAACAGAATAGAGGTCCCTTTTATTCCTGTTCTGGATTTGATTTTACTTTTGGTGATAATGGTAAACGCGCCAAAAAGAGGGTGAATCTCCCTAACCGGGGCACAGAGACATTAATAAACATTGGACATTTCAGTTATCAGCTGTCAAAGAGACAGTTATACATTGTTAAAATAACAAGAAAGTACCTTGCAGCAGTGTTCACTGGAACAGCTGCCTCCAAGTGAAGGTTTTCCATCACCACCTGTTCCACTGACAACTGCAAAATAAATTGGTCACTTTCTGCTACTGTGACAATAGGCAAAAGAGAAAAGGGTGAAGCTCCCACGGTGATAGCTCCACTTCAACTGTAGCAAAATAAAGCAAAATTAGCCTTTGTAGGCAAAATATACATAGAAAAACATTCAGGCCTAGACTGGCCTTAACTCCAGTATTTTCATAACTCAAACTAATTTTCTGTGTTTAAAACTCTTTCAAATGCTATCACAGTGGAAACATATTCCTTTTTAACAAAATTGTTTAATTCCTTCCTTATGCAACTGTACATGTACAGTATCTCTCAAAAGTGAGTACACCCCTCACAACTGTGAACATAAAATTAATTTTTAGTAAACATTCAACCCAGAGGCAAAACATGTCACAGCACCATCCCAAAAAGACCAAAACTCACACTGCCGAGCCCTCAGGGCATAGGAAACCTCCAAAATGGCGGGGGAACATGGACCCCCTCTGTGGTGTAATACGTGCCTTGCACGCCATACAGGAGATTTGAAGGCGCTTGGTTACTTCCACTCTTTTTTGCTTGTTTCTTTTTTCTATAGTTTGCTTTCAAGTATTTGGACTCTGACCATTGGGGACTTGCCCTATCGGTTCATGTATGGTGTGCAAGGCATGTATTACACCACAGAGGGGGTCCATGTGCCCTGCCAATTTGAAGGTTTCTTATGCCTTGAGGGCTCGGCAGTGTGAGTTTGGGTATTTTTGGGATGGCGCTGTGACATGTTTTGCTTCTTGGTTTAATGTTTACTAAAAATGAATTTTATGTTCACAGAATATGGTATAATATCCCTGATGAAGATATATGTTAACCTTTTCGAAACGCGTTGGTGGTCCCCATGGACTGATGTCACCTACAGTCACCGATGGTCTTGCCATCTAAGGGGAATACCATTTTCCAACTTGAACATACACAATTGAATCCTATGCTCCATTTAAGTATTGCTATACTGTATACAAAATGTGAAAAAAAATCTTCTATGGAATTGTGCAATTTACCTTTCTCTTTTATATATAAAAAAGTATTTTTGTATGAATAAAACATGGTATTTTAAGAAAAACATTCAAGTTTCTCAGATTACTCAAATTGCCCTAAAAATCCCTTTTCTATTTGAGGTTACCTTTTTTATTCTATAGTTGGCTTGCCTAGCTGCAGTAACTTGCAGCATGACTACGGACATCACAGACCTTAACCATGTGCTATGCTAAACAAATATTTGCACCACAGGCACTTTGTTTTGATTTATCATCTGCTCGTAACACGTATTTGAGCTGCAGATCTGTTAGCCATGAACCTGAAAAGTAACAATGCCTACATGTATTCTGTTTTTTGGCAGGAGGCTCAGGCGGTGCCCCTTCCATAAGTACCATTTCTAAAGTGACCTAACACCCCACCCTCCCCTGAACTGTTTTGTGTTACCAACAGCAGCTATTAAATATGTCAAACTCAGACCTCCCATGTTGGCACCTACTATCTCTTTTGCACTTTGGGGCTGTATACAAACTAACCCCAAGTTGGTTTCTGATTTTGCCCACTTAAATCATCTATTCCATAATCCTAATTTCCCTCCAGGTTGGTTGGGACATCACAGCTTTTAAATGGTGGACCGATAAAGGCCTATACAACATAGGGCACTTTTTCACACATAGATGCCCCTTCACACTCTCTCATTGCATTGCAAATTTAGACAGACACAGCCACATCTTTGGTGTGGCTGCTTTTCGTTTTAGAGTGATATAATTAAATGAGGCTTATCTAGAATCAAACATAAGATGAGTATAACCACTTAGATTCATATATACTTCATATATACTTTATGAGCTGGCTTTATAATGGTGGGGTGTAACAGCCCACCTAAATTGTAATATCAACTAGTACCTTTTCTAATATGGCTGATCCCTATTGATCAGTATCCGAGGTTCAGACCGAGGTGTGGTTATCCAGTGTTGTCTCTATCTTTAGCGGTGAGTCAGTACAGCGCCCATGCCCCAGGATGATGTCATCTTGTGATGAAGTGCGTCGGATGGAGCGAAGTGCTGACTTTACCGTAAGTGTAAGTGGAATCTTTGAAATACACAATAAATTTATAAAGGATTTTATGCCATGGCGAGTTTTTAATTATTTTTACATGGGGAGCTCCCATCACCGAGTACCAATGCCTAACCCCGGGGGTGGAGTGATACACATTGGGGGCATGGCCTGGTTGGAGTCCAGACTGAGGTTGCCACTCTATTCACCATTCCAAGACACTTAGATGTGCGACTTCCAGGGGTCACCCCATTGTTCTCTGAAGTCTTACAGGAGCCAGGACGGGCTCCATCATCTGCCAGTGGCTGTGGAAGCATTAACTACATACCCCTTACCACCGAGCCTGAGCGGCCCACACACATTTCTTAGGTCACACAAAGAACCCATAAAGAGGTGGATTTCCATCTATTCCAGAGGGACAAAGGCCCTGGCTGGTCTACAAGCCACAGACGAGATTGACGTTCCATAACAAGAGAGAGCAACGTATTCTTGTAAGCAGGCACCCTGCATGGTGGGGGATTGCACTCAGGCTCACGTTAATTTTGGTGACAGAAGGTGCACATATGAGTGGATGGACTTGATTTTCTCATAGATTTTTTCACAGACTTCCTACTTTTTTCATTTTAACTTTATTCAGTCTAATTTCTTTACATTTACATTTTTCATTTATGCCACAAACACAGCTTTATAGGTTAAGTGATTTGGTGCTGTGTCTCACAGGAAAGTTGCAGCTATGCAGTTTGTTATAATAATTAAGAGAACAGCGCAGTTTTTTACTTTTAATATATTTAGACATGCCCCCTACTAAACACTTCTGATTTGTGCAAATAGCTCATTTTCTGAAGATCCTTTGATCCTCAACAGAACCACCATCCTTAACGGCTTATGAGAAATGGTGTACCAAAGTCTAGGACTCCAGGGGCGGTATCTCTATGGCATATGCATCCCTGCTTACCTCTCTCCAGAAGCACCTATACATGCTGTCTGGGAGAGGGACCTTGCATGTGAACTGGAGCTGGAGGCCTGGTATTCCAGGCTTCAGGTTTCCAACAAAGGAATATTAAATGTCTCTCTGATAGACGCTGGTATTAAAGTTTTGACAAGGTGGTATTTGTCCCTACTTGCCTGGCCAGAGTGTATCCAACAGCATCAGCGGAGTGTTTTAGAGGATGCTCCTTGCTTGGCACCATCCTCCATATTAGGTGGGAGTGCCCCAGGATCTGCAGCTATTGGAACAGGGTTTTTTCTATGCTCCGCAAACTGACGGGTATTCCAGTTGCTCAGCAGGTTCATATTGCATTGCTCAATGATTCCCCTACAGGATTGTCACCGCGCCCTATGCAGCACTTGGTTAACGGTGTTCTTTCAGAAGCCAAAATCACTATTGATCACTATTGTGGGGTCATGGAAGTCAGCTTCTGTTTCCATTTGTTGATTGAAACATAAGGTATCCTGGATCATAGCTAATAAAAGGGTTTCTAGTGTTATTAATGATAAACAAGCTTTGTTTTAACAAACTTCGGAACCATGGGCAACTTACAGGTATCCTTGTCTTCTTCCCAACTGTAATTGTATGACATCTATACCACCTGTGATTCCTAGGTCTCCTGTATTCTCTATTGTTTCCTTTGCTTTCTTCTTTCTTAAAGAAGAACAAATCCCCATACATCCCCAAGAGGGAGATTATGAGAAGGAAGGGTGTTTTTAAGGGCCTAAAAATAGTAAACAGATAGTACAATATATAAAAAAAATCCAAATTTTATTTATACAAATTTAAAATAGACTCTCATAAAAACATATTATATCAGCACTATAGACATATAGTATAACCATTTTGTGCATCGGTGCATAACATGATGTATATGAATCAACGTGTTTCACCCGGATGAGGGGCTTCCTCAGGATCCACTTTGCATTGATAGGTCTAATAGCTAATAAACAATATAGATAATATATTAATTTCCTGGAGTACAGAGATACATCGTTTCATAGAAAAATTTCACATATAGAAAATAAATCATATACACAAGTGATACAAACAATGTCATTTATCTAATGAGCCATATCTGCCGAAAAAAATAAATAAATAAATTCATTTATGTGAAAAAAATATGGGGGATGTTATAGAATCCGCACATTGGGGGAATGAGAAGCAGAGAAAGTAGGAGGAACACTCATGTCAACAGAAGAAATTTTTATACCTCAAATTGTAGCTATAAAGTGTCACAAGTGAATCATGCAGAACGTACTAATAGTCATGGATATATATCAATGTGTATCAATAGTCATTATAAAGAAAAGAGTCGCCCAAACATACAGGCCATCTGGCACAAATACAAAGTGCCAAAGATCACATAAAGAATATCATAAGAATATTCCCATTGTATTTCAAAGCACTAAAGCATCTAACAGCCAGGACTGGTTCCAGGCAGTGTTAATAAGATCAACCAAGTGAAAGAAAGTAGGCAAGTGCTATGCAATAAATATCTAAAATATCGGACCAGGGGATATATCAGACCAAGCGTGACAGGGTGTATAATTCCTGTTGCGGCTCCAACATGTGTAGACCCATGGCCACTGCAGTTAAATTGGGTGTGGTTGGGTTGTGGGTAAAAACAGGGCTAAACTATGAGGTTTTACCAACCCCAAACTGTGAATGTAAACAAGGTACCCTAGGATGAGGACAGAGAGAGACCCCTGGGATAAGAGTAGAGAGGGGACACTGGGATGAGGACAGAGAAGGACCCCTGGGATGAGGACACAGAGGGACCCCTGGAATGAGAGCATTGAGGGGGTCCTGGGATGAGGACAGATAGGGACCCTGGGATGAGGACCAAGAGGGACCACTGGGATGAGAACAGAGGGGAACCCTTGGGTTGAGGACAGAGAGGGACCCTTGGGATGTGGACAGAGAAGGACCCCTGGGATGTGGACAGAGAGGGACCCCCTGGGATGAGGACAGAGGGGGGGCCCTGGGATGAGGACAGAGAGGGGACCCTGGGATGAGGACAGAGAGGGACCCCTGGAATGAGAGCAGAGAGGGGTCATGGGATGAGGACAGAGATGGACCCCCTGAGATGAGGACTGAGAGGGACCCCTGGGATGAGGACAGAGAGGGACCCCTGGGATGAAGACAGAGAGGAAGCCCTGGGATGGGGACAGAGGGGGAGGCCTGGGATAAGGACAGAGAGAGGGCCCTGGGATTAGGACAGAGTGGGACCCCTGGGATGAGGACAGAATGGGACCCCCGGAAAGAGGACAAAGAGGGGGCCCTGGGATGAGGACAGAGGGGGGCCTGGGATGGGGACAGAGGGGGGGCCTGGGATGCACAGAGGGGGGGCCCTGTGACGAGAGGAGATATTGGCAGGTGGCATCTCTTTGAATTGGGGAAAGGGGGGCAAGAGGATATGTGCTGGGGGTGCTTTTGGAGGGTAGAGGACTTGTGCTAGTGGGGGGGTCAGATTTAAAATCCCCCAG
>BLSH010408334.1:709239-722078 GCA_018402905.1 Glandirana rugosa
TATGGGGACCCCCCCCCCCCCCCAATAGACATGGCTTCGACACTTACCTATGTAAAGTAGCATGTACAGTATCTCACAAAAGTGAGTACACTACTTACATTTTTGTAAATAATTTATTATATCTTTCCGTGGTTGGACTATAAAGAAAAGGTTTGCATTTGCTTATGTTTTGTGAGTGTTGGGGATCAGCCCTACACCGTATAATGAGGAAATCTCTACTGTTTAGTTTAGCGCCCGACAGCAAGGATTTGTTTTCTGTTTTTATTTGTTTTGATGTGCAACCTTTTAAATGAAACCTGCTGTGTGAACTACGTTTATCCCAGGAGAGGTGATCTCCACTGAAATAATCCCCTCACAATATATATATATATATACAGTATATACACACAGTTTCTCACAAAAATGGGTACACCCCTCCCATTTTTGTAAATATTTTACTATGTCTTTTCATGTTACAACACTAAAGAAATGACACTTTGCTACAATGTAAAGTAGTGAGTGTACAACTTGTATAACAGTGTCAATTTGCTGTTCCCTCAAAATAACTCAGCACACAGACATTAATGTCTAAACTGCTGGCATCAAAAGTGAGTACACCCCTAAGTCAAAATGTCCAAATTGGGCACAATTAGCCATTTTCCCTCCCCAGTGTCATATGACTCGTTAATGTTACAAGGTCTCAGGTGTGAATGGTGTGAAGTATTTTGGTGCCTGTTATGAGGGTGCACATGCATGTGGCTGAGTCCATGGTCCAGGCAGTTGAGTCACCTTAATGTGACTCTCTTTGTCTCCCTCTAGTACTCAACCCACATACAGAATAAGGTAGGTATCATCCCCACGTTCCCCCTTTCTCTCCCCCCCTTTCTATTTTATTTTTTGTTTGCTTTTCTCCGTTTGTCATTGTTCCATAGGTTTAGTGGACAGGATAAAATGTCTTACTGTAAAGTACGTGTAGCGTCCCCATAGTAATAGGTGCTTTTTGTAGTAGATTTTTTAGGAGAGGCAAATTTAGTCAGTCCTGACAAAAGTGCAGGCCTGAGTGTTTTGATTTGGGCAGGGGAGTGGCCCAGGGAGGGCTGGAGACTACAGAAAGGAACACCCCTTGGTTACTCCTCCCCTTTGAAGCCAGAAGTTTCTGGAAAAAAGGATGGATGAGGAGGTGTTACTTTCTGAAGTATGTTAAGGAGCCCTGACCAATCCCCAACCTGGATTGGCAGGGGCAGGCTTCCTTAAATACTGTGGTCTGCCCAGCTGGGGGAGGAGAGTGTCGGGTGGAAGAGTGGAGATGTAGCTGAGGTTGTGGAGGCCTCACCTGGGAGCCCACAGTCTGGGGGGGGGGGTGACCTTGAGGCCTGGTGGCTCAGGTGCAGCCAGGAGCACATTTGGATCCTGGAGCATCACAAGGGAGCAGGAGAGCAACAGAAAGGCTATTGAAAGACTCTTTAAAGGATCCACCGGTGTCGGTGAGTGGTAGACCCTGGGAGCTGGACAGAAAGGCTGGAGCAGGCATGGAGGAGAGAGTGTACAGTCTGTGGAAGTTTGTGGAGTCAGTCAGGGGAAGAAGTGTCACTGGACAGTGAGGTAGGCCGGAGTGGCCTAGAGGATGATGGGCTGGGAGTAGTAGTACATCGGGACCTGGCAAGCACATTTGTACTTAGCTACACCCTGAGGGCCCGTGACCTTACAATCTGAGGGCCCGTGGCCATTGCCTGTAACGGGCGGTCCGGAGGTCCTGCTGACACAGTGCGGGCCTCACCATGTGCTAGCTAGGATGGAGAAAGAGGAAATGGAGGCTTGATAAATTTCCTTTCAGGCCTAAAGGTGAAGAAACAAGTGTTGTGCAGGAGAGAAGTAAAAAGAAGGGTAACAATCAGCAAGTGTCAGTGCTGGAGGAAGAAGGAGAATGTATACAGAGCTTTATACAGTTTGGTCTCATATTCTTAGATTTTTTGGGCATCCCGCAGTCATCCCTTTCCCTATCCAAGTTTACCAAAGTACCGGCCTGTTTATATAGAGCGGGTTACAAAACAGATAAACCCTTATGAAGCGGATTCCCATAACGCAAAACATGTTGGAAATCTTGATGTAACACCATACTCTGTATATGCTTTTAACTGTACATGGTTGGGAAGGTTTTGTGTGTTCTATAAACCCCCTTGTGTCTTTTATGCACATATGTGCATATATATATTATATGTACTCAACTAATTTGTTTTGATACTATATCTTATGAAAGTCTGAAATGTACCATTTAACCACTTCAATACAGGACACTTATACAACCCTTCCTTCCCAGACCAATTTTCAGCTTTCAGCACTCTCACACTTTGAATGACAAGTACTCAGTCATGCTACACTGTACCCTAACACATTTTTTATCATTTTATTCGCAATAGAGCTTTCTTTTGGTGGTATTTAATCACCTCTGGGTTTTTTATTTTTTGCGACATAAATGAAAAAAGAGCGAAAATTTTGAAACAAAAACACCTTTTATTAGTTTCTTTGATAAAATGTTGTAAATAAGTCATTTTTGTTCATAAATTTGGGCCAAAACCTATATTGCTACATATCTTTGGTAAAAAAAATAACTAAAATCAGTGTATATTATTTGGTCTGTGTGAAAGTTATAGAGTCTACAAACTATGGTGCCAATAATTGAAAATTGATCATACCTGATGCACTGATGGCCTATCTCATCTCTTGAGGGCCTGAAATGTCAGGAAAGTACAAATACCCCCCAAATGACCCCTTTTTGAAAAGTAAACATTCCAAGGTATTTAGTAAGAGGCATGGCGAGTTTTTTGAAGTTGTATTTTTTCCCCACAATTCTTGGGAAAATTAAGAAATTGTTATTTTTTTTTTTTTACACAAAATTGTTATAACAACGAGTTATTTCTCACACACAGCATATGCATACTTCCAATTACACCCCAAATGCATTCTGCTACTCCTCGAAAGTATAGCAATACCACATGTGTGCAACTTTTTCACAGCCTGGCCACAAAGAGAAGTCCAATATGTAGGGTGCATCGTCAGGCGTTCTAGGAGCATAAATTAGACATCTAATTTCCTGACGATCTATTACACTTTTGAAGGCCTTTGGAGCACTAGGACAGTGGAATTACCCACAAAATGACTCCATTTTGGAAAACAAACACCCCAACGTATATTCTATGAGGCATTATGAGTCTTTTTAATGGTTCATTTTTTTCCACAAGTCTTTGAAAATCGTGGAAAGAAAATGAAAACGCCTTTATTTTTACACAAAGTGGTCAATTTATATAAAAAAAATTATACATTTATAAAAAAATTACCCCCCCAAAATACAGTCTGCTACTTGTCACGAGTATGGTGATACCACATGTGTGAGACTTTTACGCCGCCTGGCCACATAGAAAGCTCCAACATTGAAGTAGTACCTTCAGGCGTTCTAGGTGCATAAATTAAACATCTAATTTCATTCCTACCTATTACACTTTTGAAGGTTCTGGAGCACCAGGACAATGAAATTGCCCACAAAATGACCCCATTTTGAAAAGTAAACACCCCAAGGTATATTCTATGACGCATGGGCTGCAGATAAGTACTCAGATACTCTGATGGGCTGCAGATAGGTACTTGGGTACTCTGATGGGCTGGAGACAGGTACTTGGGTACTCTGATGGGCTGCAGATAGGTACTGGGACACTCTGATGGGCTGCAGACAGGTGCTTGGGGAATCTGATGAGCTGCATATAGGTACTCGGGTACTCTAATGGGCTGCGGATAGGTACTCGGGTACTCTCATGGGCTGATGACATTTATTCAGGTACTCAGATGGGCTGGCGACAAGTACTCAGATGGGCTGGTGATAGGTACTCAGATGGGCTGGTGACAGGTACTCGGGTACTCAGATGGGCTGATGACAGGTATTCGGGTACTCAGATGAGCTGATGACAGGTACTTGGGTACTCAGATGAGCTGGTGACAGGTACTCGGGTACTCAGATGGATTGGTGACACATACACAGGTACTCAGATGGGTTGGTGACAGGTACTCAGATGTGCTGGTGAAAGGTACTTGGGTACTCAGATGGGCTGGTGACAGGTACTTGGATACTCAGATGGGCTGGTGACAGGTACTCAGGTATGCTGATGGTCTGGTGACAGGTACTCGGATACTCTGATGGTCTGGTGACAGGTACTCGGGTACTCAGATGGGCTGGTGACGGGTACTCAGGTGCTCAGGTACTCATATGGGCTGGTGACAGGTACTAGGGTACTCTGATGGGCTGTGACAGGTACTTGGGTACTCTGATAGGCTGTGACAGGTACTTTGATGGGCAGGTGACAGGTACTTTGATGGTCTGGTGACAGGTACTCGGGTACTCAGATGGGCTGATGACAGGTATTCGGGTACTCAGATGAGCTGGGGACAGATACTTGGGTACTCAGATGAGCTGATGATAGGTACTCAGATGGATTGGTGACAGGTCCTCAGGTACTCAGATGGGCTGGTGATAGGTACTCGGGTACTCAGATGGGTTGGTGACAGGTACTCACATGTGCTGGTGACAGGTACTCGGGTACTCAGATGGGCTGGTGACAGGTACTTGGATACTCAGATGGGCTGGTGACAGGTACTCGGGTACACTTATGGTCTGGTGACAGGTACTCGGGTACTCTGATGGTCAGGTGACAGGTATTCGGGTACTCAGATGGGCTGGTGACAGGTACTCAGGTACTCTGATGGACTGGTGACAAGTACTCGGGTACTTTGATGGGCTGGTGACAGGTACGCAGGTACTCATATGGGCTGGTGACAGGTACTTGGGTAATTTTACGCCGCCTGGCCACATAGAAAGCTCCAACATTGAAGTAGTACCTTAAGGGGTTCTAGGTGCATAAATTATGCATCTAATTTCATTCCTACCTATTACACTTTTGAAGGTTCTGGAGCACCAGGACAATGGAATTGCCCTCAAATTGACCCCATTTTGAAATGTAAACACCTCAAGGTATATTCTATGAAGCATGGGCTGCAGATAAGTACTCGGATACTCTGATGGGCTGCAGATAGGTACTTGGGTACTCTGATGAGCTGGAGACAGGTACTGGGGCACTCTGATGGGCTGCAGACAGGTGCTTGGGTAATCTGATGAGCTGCAGATAGGTACTCGGGTACTCTAATGGGCTGCGAATAGGTACTCGGGTACTCTCATGGGCTGATGACATTTATTCGGGTACTCAGATTGGCTGGCGACAGGTACTCAGGTACTCAGATGAGCTGGTGACAGGTACTCAGAAGGGCTGGTGACAGGTACTCGGGTACTCAGATGGGCTGATGACAGGTATTCGGGTACTCAGATGAGCTGGTGACAGGTACTTAGGGTACTCAGATGAGCTGGTGACAGGTACTCGGGTACTCAGTTGGATTGGTGACACATACTCAGGTACTCAGATGGGCTGGTGACAGGTACTCAGATGTGCTGGTGAAAGGTACTTGGGTACTCAGATGGGCTGGTGACAGGTACTTGGATACTCAGATGGGCTGGTGACAGGTACTCAGGTATGCTGATAGTCTGGTGACAGGTACTCGGATACTCAGATGGGCTGGTGACAGGTACTCAGGTGCTCAGGTACTCATATGGGCTGGTGACAGGTACTTGGGTACTCTGATGGGCTGTGACAGGTACTTGGGTACTCTGATAGGCTGTGACAGGTACTTTGATGGGCAGGTGACAGGTACTTTGATGGTCTGGTGACAGGTACTCGGGTACTCAGATGGGCTGATGACAGGTATTTGGGTACTCAGATGAGCTGGTGACAGATACTTGGGTACTCAGATGAGCTGATGACAGGTACTCGGGTACTCAGATGGATTGGTGACAGGTACTCACATGTGCTGGTGACAGGTACTCGGGTACTCAGATGGGCTGGTGACAGGTACTCAGGTACTCAGATGGGCTGGTGACAGGTACTCGGGTACTCAGATGGATTGGTGACAGGTACTCACATGTGCTGGTGACAGGTACTCGGGTACTCAGATGGGCTGGTGACAGGTACTTGGATACTCAGATGGGCTGGTGACAGGTACTCAGGTACACTTATGGTCTGGTGACAGGTACTCGGGTACTCTGATGGTCTGGTGACAGGTACTCGGGTACTCAGATGGGCTGGTGACAGGTACTCAGGTACTCTGATGGGCTGGTGACAAGTACTCGGGTACTTTGATGGGCCGGTGACAGGTACGCAGGTACTCATATGGGCTGGTGACAGGTACTTGGGTACTTTGATGGGCTGTGACAGGTACTTGGGTACTCTGATGGGCTGTGACAGGTACTTTGATGGGCAGGTAACAGGTACTTTGATGGGCTGTGACATGTACTTTGATGGGCTGGTGACAGGTCCTCTTTATTACTGGGGGGGCAATCAGTGTGCTTAATGTGAACAAGCTGTTACCGCAATCTCCTTCTCGCACACTATCGGTGTGTGAGGAGGAGAACCCGGTAACAGCTCGTTACCGCAGTTTGTTGACATTCTGTGACTGGCTGTGATTGGACACAGCCGGTCATGTGGTAAAGAGCCAATTTCATTGGCTCTTCACCCTGATCAGAGTTGGGCTTTGTCCGAGGGACAAGCCTCAACCCCGATCTCCGCGCTGCGCTCCCTCGGGTGTGCGTATGAGAATGTTGGAAGTAACCGGCTGTGATAGGACACAGCCGGTCACATGGTAAAGAATTTTATTGGCTCTTTACCCCGATCGCGGATGGGTTGAGTCCCGAAGGACACGCCCGATTCCCGATCGCTGCGATGCGGGCCCCCGGGGGCCTGCAGAGCGGCGAAAATGGGAGGACGTCTTATGACGTCCACCCAGGATGGGGAGTGCACCTTACAGGCGTATTATTACAATACGCCATTAAGGAAGTGATTAACAGCCATTTCAGTTGCTCCTGCACAATTATAGTGTTATATGCATGGAAAATCTATTGTAATGCAATAAGAGAAAGTGTCAGATTTCTGCAGCTAGGAAGACCAGATATTGTAGCTATACATGAAAGCTGAGCCAAAACAATATAGATATCCTTAAAGTGAGGTTTATTAACAGTGAACAGACACTAATAATATACACAGCAAAACAGTGAGCAAAACCCCAAAAGACAAACAAATCAAAATCCTAGCAACTCACTATATACAATATCTACAATATAAAACACAAGAGTACAGGGTATACAAGAAAGTAAGGTAACAGTGGACAAACTGAGTGCTAAGTAGGGAGCCACGATAAGGCAGATGAGGACAGGAACAAGGCAAAGTGGAACAGACTAGAACAGAATCTCTGGCAACATGGGAGCGAACAGAATTGTGACGCGCTGAGGGCAGAGAGAAGCAGCCTTAAATAATTACCTACTAGCTGAACCCAGGCGTGCCTGATTCTAACAGCCATCTGGCTCTTGGGAGACACCTGCTGGTGGACACTGGAGCTGCAGCAGACAGCCCAGAACTGCACAGGGCTCCCAGCAGGTGAGCTCAGTCCTAACAGGAAGTATTATCTGTCCTCTGTTCTGTGTACTCATTTGTTATTAAGTTCCTGTAAGATATGTTCTGCCATTCTCCATGAAGAGTAAAGCGTATTGCTGAATACAAGAAGCTTCCAGGCATTATTTCAATACTCTAACAACAATTGTGATTACAGGAGAACCAACCTAATGGCACAAAGTGGGAGAAGGAAAAAAATAAGCATGATAGTATAGTTGTCGGTGCTCCATTGCAGTCATTGCTCCCAGAGACTGCTACATTCCATTCAATTCATTCATATACCCCCAGAGTACACTGTTCCATTGCATGCATTCATTCATTATTGCCCCCAGTAGACTGCTGCAATTATTGCATGTAGTCATAATTGCCCCAGAGAGTAGGCTGCTTCATCCATTATCCATTGCATTCATTCATTATTGCCTCCAGTAGACTACTCCATCCATTGTCCATTGCATTCATTCATTAATACCCCTGGTAGTACTGCTCCATTGCACGTATTCATAATTGCCCATAATGAGACCCTAAGATAGCGGAAATTTAGAGAGCACTTCCTCTTCAGGGAAATTATCCAGAAAGGTGCACTGCTTAAAGGAACGTGGATGCATGATAACCAACCTTCTTATTCTCCTGGACCTCCTGAATGACCTGAAACTTTAATAAATTTCCCTCAAATAGCTCCATTAGGGATGTAGGGGAGAACAATGCAATGTCCAGCTGGCAAATGAGGTTCAACAAGGAGAACCGCTGCTCCAGGTAAGAGATCCACACTGATGATTTCTGATCCAGATGCAGGTGCAAGCCCCGGACTGCCAGCCGTAGATACTAGGTAAAGGAGAGATGTCTGCACACTGTCTTCACAGAAAATCCTTTATTGAAATGCTTGAATCATGAGATATGACACACCACTGAGAGCCTAGCCAGAGGCAAGGTGGATTAGCTTCACACACCTGATGTGTGCTTACTCAACCACACATCAGGCACATAAGCACACATCATGTGTGTGAAACTAGTCCACGTTGCCTATGGCTAGGCTCTTTGTGGTGTGTCATATCTCATGATTCAAGCATTTCAATCCTTTACCTGGCAAATGAGGTTAGACTAGCCAAGCACTCATTAGATTGTGATTAGGCACCCTTTTTTAAACATTTCCATGCGCTGCCCATTCAGCTGTGATGAACATCACTGAGTGATCACTTCCATCATTACTGCATGCCTGGACCACTACTTAATTACTGCTTGCATTTAATTATTTATCTACTTCTGCGAATGGAGCTTAACGGCTGTTTTTGTGCGGTATTTACCGAGCGTTTTAAGCATTTTGTGGTAAACCCCGCAAGACGGTATAGTGAATTGACAGTTACAGGATCAGATGCAATATTTAAGGAAAATGTGTCCAGACACTTACATACCGCATGTGATCTCATTCTGTGAATGGAGCCCAATAACACCAGAGATTGTTGGTCCAGGGATAATCGGATTGCCGTCAGGGGATCAGGAAGGATCTTTTCCTCCCACTGGGAAAAAAACTGGACCATGCTTTTTAGGATTTTTTTTTCATTCTTCTTGATATATGTGAGTATAAAAATTTTAAAAATAGTTTTATAGAACGAATTAGTGACATAAGAAAGGGAGCTGTAGTGATTACTCAACACATACTTTTAATAGATATTTGAAGCTCGCTACCCATATAGCAAAGATAACTTGCCACAAATTTGTGGCAGTGTTGAATTGCAAGTCTTGTTAACTTGCTGCACATTTTTACTGGCAGGTTGAACACTTGTAGAGAACTTGAAGCACAAGTTCTAGTTGATATTTTCTAATTTGCAGCAAATGTGCATGAAACACCTCTAGCAAGAGCAAAGTTGCAGTGGTGAGTCTACAGCAAGAGCTCTGCAAGTCACAGCGACCCCTGTGGTGAGGTGACTGTTGCACAACATAACTAGACCAGAACTTGCAGCAGACTTGCAGAATGTTTACAAAGAGAGTTGATCTGGAGTCATGCAATGCAGACTTGACGCAATTGTGCAACAAACTTATGAAGCCTGGCAAGTCTAGCAATAGCTTACCAAGTCAAACTTGCAGCTCAATGGCTTGCTATCTGGGTAATTGTGAACTGAGGATAGTGGGGTTGATTTACTAAAGACAAATAGACTGTGCACTTTGCAAAGTGCTGGTGCAGTTGCTCCAGAGCTTACTAAATGACGTAGTTTCATTTTGCAAAGCATATCCAATCACATACAAGGAAAATAAAAAAAAATGCATTTTTGCCTACACATGATTGGATGATGGTAGTCAGCTGAGCTTTTGCTCATTTACTAAGCTCTGGAGCAATTGCACTTGCAGAGTCTATTTGCCTTTAGTAAATCAACCCCAGTGCCTCGTGAAAGAAAATCTCTGGATTTGCAAATGAAAATATGGTTAAAAATGAATGGTTGCCAAAATGACCTTCTTAGGTCATTGATGGATTTCAAAGCAAGATTTCAACTTTTCAAGATTTCAAGATAAACAAGATTTCAACTATGCCGCCACAAATCCAAACAGTGCAGTGTGAATACTTGTGTTACTCAGTTTGAATCTGTTCATGTAAGCATAATGGCAAACAGAACAAGAAGGAACTGGCAAGTAATTTGCATCTCCCGACTTTTCTTTCTGCATAGAGTGAGAGAGTGATATCACAGTGAACTTGTTAAAATTCCTCAAAATAAACTCATTTCAGTTCACAACAGTTTCGTTTTGTTGAGTTCACATGAGGCTTACAGGAGGGTGGTTCTAATCAAATTGGCAACATCAGAAATTTAAAACAAGGAACAAAAGTACAGACACTCAAATGAAACTTATAAAGAATTTAAAAGAGCTAAATAAATCTTCCAGTTCTATTGTCATTGTCCTTCAAATAAAAGATCTCCAACTACAGCTTCAAAAACCCTTTGCAATTATAAAAAAGTACTGAAAAGGAGGCCACTAAACTATTATACACAAAATAACTCTGCTAGCTAGGCAATTAGAAGAAAGAGTTGCCTGGACTAAACTACTCTTTCTCTTAGTTAAACAAAGAAACAAAATAACAAATCCAAAAAACTGTTGATTAATTCACCAAATAATATGAAGAGCTTGTCCTTAACCACTTGCCGACTGCCCGCCGTAGCGTGATGGCGGCAAGGTGGTTTGTTATCGCGAAACGCCGTCACAGGATGGCGGCCGCGATAATGAGTATTGTGAGCGCGCACCGCCGGAGGCGCACTCGCGCGCTCACTGTGTTCAGAGGGGGCCAGAGAGCAGGTAGGGTTCGACTCAATCGATCGATGGCCCCCCCCGCAGTGAGAACACGGAGGTCCATGTATGTAAACACGGATCTCCGTTCTCATAGAGGGGGAAGGGCTGTGATCATATGCTTCCTGTATATGGAAGCCGTGATCGCTCCCCTCCCCCTGCCAGCCCAGCACCAATACAGTTATAACACACTCAGGGAACACAGTTAAACCTTAGAGTGCCCCCTCCAGGTTAACCCCTTCACTGCCAGTGGCATTTACACAGTAATCATGGTCCCAAAACAGTGTCAAAATGGTCCGACATGTCCGCAATATCGCAGTACCGCTAAAAATAGCAGATCGCCGCCATTACTACTAAAAAATAAAAAAAAATAAAAACCCCCAGAAATGAATTCTCATCATTCGTAAATGCGGCAACTTTTGCGCAAACCAACCAATAAACGGCGATTGCGATTTTTTTTACCAAAAATATGAGGAAGAATATAAATCGGCCAAAACCGATGAAAAAAATGTTTTTTTTTTTGTATTTGTATTTTAGCAAAAAGTAAGAAAAATAGTTTTTTTTTTTTGCAAAATTGTCACACTTTTTTGTTTATAGCGGGGATCAGAAATGACACAGAGGGGATCAAATACCACCAAAAGAAAGCTCTATTTGTGGGGAAAAAAGAACGCAAATTTCGTTTTGGTACAACGTTGCACGACCACGCAATTGTCAGTTAAAGCGAGGCAGCGCTGAATCGCAAAAAATGCCAAAGTGTGAAATCCTTCAGGAGCTGAAGTGGTTAAAGTGATACTATGGGTATTCTTAAAAAGATGTTAAACTTACCTGCTTTGTGCAATACCATTCTCTTATCTCCTCTTTGGTGGTCCCCTGCTGCCTTCTTCCGAGACTTTAGAACCACTTTAAAATGAAAAAATATATCAGTGCGGTCCCTTACCTCCTCTTTGGTGGTCCCCTGCCGGCTTCTTCTGAGACTTTAGAACCACTTTAACTACATCGTATTCGCTCCATAGCTGATTGACGGCCACAGCGCGGATCTAAAATGCCGGGAGGCCATCAATAGACATCCTCCCCTTTGACTCCTGCTGGGCACGCTCTCACAATCTCCGCCGGAGACCCGCGATCTGCTCACAGAGAGCCAGAACGGGGAACCGTCGATGTAAACACGGCGGTTCCCCACTCTGTGAGGGGAGCATGCCAGATCTGCTGATCCCTGTCACTGGGATTAGTTAGATCTGTTATGCCCCTGCCAACCCCGCCCAGTTAGAACACACCCAGGAAACACATTTAACCACTTCACTGCCCCCTTAGTGTTAACCCCTTCCCTGTCAATGACATTTATACAGTAATCAGTGTCTATTTTTAGCTCTGATCGCTGTATAAATGTCATTGGTTCCAAAAAAGTGTCAAAAACGTCCGACATGTCCGCCGCAATATCACAGTCCCGATAAAAATAGCAGATCCCCGCCATTACCAGTGAAAAAATAAATAAATAAAAACGCCATAAACCAATGTCCATAGTTTGTGGACGCTATAACTTTTGTGCAACCCAATCAATATACGCCGATTGCGATTTTTTTTTACCAAAAATATGTAGAAGAATATATATCGGTCTACGCTGATGAATAAATTTGTTTTTTTATTTTTTATATTTGGATATTTATTATAGCAAAAAGTAAAAAATATTGTTCTTTTTTCAAAATCGTCGCTCCTTGTTTGTTTATAGCGCAAATAATAAAAACTGCTGCTAAAACTTTTTTCTTGTTATAAAAAATGAAAAACGATATTATTTATAGGTTTATATTTTTTATTTTTTTGTTTAAATAAGTAGTCGCATCTGGCTATATATAAGAAGATGTATAAAAACCATTTTTTTTTAGCGTTAGCCGCATATAACTAACCCAACGTGTTTTCAATATCGCAGGTGTTTGATACCTGTAACCAAATACCGCAAAAATAAATAAATAAAAAAGTGACCATTACCGCCCCTAGACGATAAAAATAGCCCTGACACTATAACGCCGCCTGTACAGCCTGCAAAAACTGTGAAAA
>BLSH010408334.1:722088-746079 GCA_018402905.1 Glandirana rugosa
CGCCGTTTCACCGAGACATTGCGCCTAGCGGCAGTATACTGCCGCCGGCGCACTAGCGCGGATCACTCGCGCGCACGCGGCGGCCTCCGCGCGAGCGCGTGAGTGACACAGACCCCTCCCGGTCCAGCGATCAGTGCTATAAAAATGCACTGATTACTGTGTAAATGCCATTGGCAGTGAAGGGGTTAACCTGCAGGGGGCGCTCTAAGGGTTAACTATGTTCCCTGGGCGTGTTCTAACTGTATGGGGACTGCCCTAACAGGGGAAGGGAAGTGGTCACAGCCTTCACGTACAGGAAGGCTGTGATCACAGCCCTTCCCCCTTCACAGAGCGGAGGTCCGTGTTTACTTACACGGACCTCCGCTCCTTCACTCCGGGGGGGCCATCGCGGGTAGCCGGCGGCAATCGAAGCCGCCGCACCCGCTCCCTGGCCCTCCCCAGACACAGTGAGTGCGCGAGCGCGCCTCCGGCGGCGCACGCGCGCTCACTAGGCGCGATCACGCGGCCGCCGTCATATGACGGCGATCCGCGTTACAGAGCCACTTTGCCGCCGTCAATTGCCGATTGACGGTCGGCAAGTGGTTAAAATTAAAAAAATATATCAGTGCGGTCCCTTACCTCCTCTTTGGTGGTCCCCTGCCGGCTTCTTCTGAGACTTTAGAACCACTTTAACTACATCATATCCGCGCCATAGCTGATTGACGGCCACAGTGTGGATCTAAAATGCCGGGAGGCCGTCAATAGACGTCCTCCCCTTTGGCTCGTGCTGGGCACGCTCTCACAATCTGCGCCGGAGACCCGCGATTTGCTCACAGAGAACCGGAACGGGGAACCGTCGATGTAAACAGGGCGGTTCCCCACTCTGTGAGGGGAGCATGCCAGATCTCTGTCACTGGGATCAGTTAGATCTGTCATGCCCCTGCCAACCCCGCCCAGTTAGAACACACCCAGGAAACACATTTAACCACTTCACTGCCCCCTTAGTGTTAACCCCTTCCCTGCCAATGACATTTATACAGTAATCAGTGTCTATTTTTAGCTCTGATCGCTGTATAAATGTCATTGGTCCCAAAAAAGTGTCAAAAACATCCGACACTTCCCCCGCAATATCGCAGTCCCGATAAAAATAGCAGATCCCCACCATTACCAGTAAAAAAAATAAAATAAATAAAAACGCCATAAACCAATGTCCATAGTTTGTGGACGCTATAACTTTTGTGCAACCCAATCAATATACGCCGATTGCGATTTTTTTTTACCAAAAATATGTATATAAGAATATATATCGGTCTGCGCTGATGAATAAATTTGTTTTTTTATTTTTTATATTTGGATATTTATTATAGCAAAAAGTAAAAAATATTGTTCTTTTTTCAAAATCGTCGCTCCTTGTTTGTTTATAGCGCAAATAATAAAAACTGCAGAGGTGAACAAATACCACCAAAAGAAAGCTATATTTGTGGGGAAAAAAGGACTCCAATTTTGTTTGGGTACAGCGCCGCACAACCGCGCAATTGGCATTCAAAGAGTGACAGCGCTGAAAACTGAAAATTGGTCCAGGCAGGAGGGGGGTTTAAGTGCCCAGTAAGGAAGTGGTTAAAATAAAAAAAAATATATGTATATATATTTTCCAACCTATTTCCGTGCAGATCTTTTTGAGAGGAATTAATCTTCCTCAAATACCTTCAGATAAGCTTTTACATTTATCTAAGCCTGTTACTGATACAGAAATTCTCAAAGTCATATCATCACTCAAATCACGGAAATCTCCAGGCCCTGATGGCTTTATAAAGGCATACTATGTATAAATTCTATCACAAGAACCATACAGCTCTTTATTATGCAACATTTCTGAAGTTGCATTCCAGGCAAACCGCTAAATATACCATTGAAATGAATGTCTGGAGGCTGTTTTGCCTGCAAAAGTATTTGTATTTCTGTCCACCTAGGCCTGAGATTTAAGCAGTCTAGCCAGAGCACAACGCAAGCCTGTTACTAATGGATGATGTGGACCATCTAAAGATGAGCTAAAAAATAAAATAAAAGGTCACCTCTCTGTTCCCTCCCCTGGTTCCTTGTTAGCAGATATGCATGCAGGACAGCTGACTGGCCCTATGAGCTGCCCCTTTGTCTCCCAGTCTGTATAGTGGATTACAAAACACTAAAATCAAGTTAACCACTTCAGCCCCGGAAGGATTTCCAGCTTTAGGACCGGAGCCCTTTTTGCGATTCGGCGCTGCATCGCTTTAACTGACAATTGCGCAGTCGTGCGACGTTGTACCCAAACGAAATTTGCGTCCTTTTTTTCCCACAAATAGAGCTTTCTTTTGGTGGTATTTGATCACCGCTGCGTCATTTCTGATCGCCACTATAAACAAAAGAAGAGCGACAATTTTGCAAAAAAACCCAAATTTCTTACTTTTTGCTAAAATACAAATCCAAAAAAAAAATTTAAAAAAACATTTTTTTTCGCCGGTTTTGGCCGATTTATATTCTTCCTCATATTTGTGATAAAAAAAATCGCAATCAACATTTATTGATTGGTTTGCGCAAAAGTGGTCGCGTTTACGGATGATGAGAATTCATTTTTGGGTTTTTTTTATTTTTTTTTATTTTTTACTAGTAATGGCGGCGATCTGCGATTTTTAGCGGTAGTGCGATATTTCAGCAGACATGTTGGAACATTTTGACACGTTTTTGGGGCCATTGGCATTTATACAGCGATCAGTATAAAAATGCACTGATTACTGTGTAAATGCCATTGGCAGTGAAGGGGTTAACCTGCAGGGGGCGCTCTAAGGGTTAACTGTGTTCCCTGGGCGTGTTCTTACTGTGTGGGGACTGCCCTAGCTGGGGAAGGGAAGTGGTCACAGCCTTCACGTACAGGAAGGCTGTGATCACAGCCCTTCCCCCTTCACAGAGCGGAGGTCCGTGTTTACTTACACGGACCTCCGTTCTTTCACTCCGGGGGGGGGGGGCATCGCGGGTGGCTGCACCCACTCCCTGGCCCTCCCCGAACACAGTGAGCGCGCGGGCGCACCTCCGGCGGCGCGCGCGCGCTCACTAGGCTCGATCCCGCAGCCGCCATCATATGACGGCGTTTTGCGGGTAAGAGCTACTTTGTCGCCGTCAATTGCCGACCAGCGGTCGGCAAGCGGTTAAAGACAGGTATTTACAATGATTACATTAAAAGCAGCATTAAACCCAAAACCAAAAATGTAATATATTGCAGCTTACCAATCATTAGATGAGGTGGCTGCATTTGTTTTCTTTATTTAGGCTTGTTTTTCCCAACTAACAGATTTTATACACTAAAGAAATGAAAGTTAAATTTCAGCTAAAACTTTTAAGCAGTTACAGCAACAGTTTTTTTTCCACTTTTGGGATAAAGGTTTTACATAAATGAATAAAAGCTGACCATTGTAAGCACCCCGTTAGTGTTTAAAGGTTTGGCTCGACCCCGTAACTGCTACTTCTGCAGGAAAACTTGTTTTTGTTTTGTTGAAAAACAACAAACTTACTGACCAGATCACCAGGTGAAAATAAAGGAAAGAAAGACTAAAAAAGAAAATGAATGCAGCTATCTCATCTAAGAACTGGTAAGCTGCAATATAATAAATGTTTGCTTTAGGATTTAATATCGCTTTAATGATTTTTATTAAAAAAAACTTAAACCCAAAAACAAAAATTTAACATATTGCAGCTTATCAGTTCTTAGATGGGGTAGCTGCATTCATTTCCTTAGTCTTCCTCATTACTTAAAATTTTTGTTTTTGGGTTTCGCTATCCTTTAAGGCCTCATTCACACTTTTAGTATCTAACCTAGTTTTATATACATTTACAGCACATAAATGCAAATTATGATTTTCCAGTGATATTACCATGACTGAACGTTTAGCTGCGTTCAGGGCTGGTGCTAGGACAGTGGAGCCTGGTGAATATGGTTCACAGCCATTTGTATCACTTCCACATGAAAGCCGACAGTCGGCTTTACTAAAATACACACACACTTGGGGCCCGTACAGTGGCCAGGAGTGTGTAAAAAAACACACGTCTGCAGATCAGTTAAAGATCAAAATCCCCAGCAAGTGACTAAGGATTCAGATTTTACTACCCTCCCCATGCTGGTGCCCTAAGGCCAGAGCTGCCAACCGCCTATAAATTACACAGTTTGTACTTTTTGGCCGATTTACAAGCTGTCTGTAAATGTCCGTAAGGGTCCTTTCACACATGCGGAGCCCGTTTTGACGGGCTCCGCTGCTCAGCGGGGATCCATCCGTTTATCCCCACTGAGCCGGCGGATGACAGGACAGTCTGCACTCTGTGCAGAGACTGACCTGTCAGAGCTCCATTCTCCTCTATGGAGAATCGGATGAGCACGGACCGTCTGTCCGTGCTCATCCGATCCGATCCGGCAGGCGGATGGAAAATAGGGCTTCCATCTGTCTGTTTCTGGCTGATCGGAGCGGATCGGGTGTCAGCGGACATGTCACCGCAGACATCCGCCGCTCCATAGAGCACAATGGAGCGTCCGTTTGGGTCAGCCTGAAAAACTGACAGGCGGACCCAAACGGACCGTATGTGTGAAAGAGCCCTTACGGATGGAGGCTGCTCGTAAAAAGAAATGGCCTTCAGCTGATTTTATAACTGTGCATGCACAGTTTCAAAACTAGCCGGGATTGAGCACACTCAGCTGAGCTCAGATGGGACAGGGGGACGGGTGCGTGGTGATGTCATGGCATCGCTTGGCGCCTTTTATGAATCACAGGCACAGCAGCAGCCAGGACTGGAGCAGAGTGTGAAACAGCAGCCATCTATGATGGGTGTAGGTTACTACCAGCCCCGGTCTCCTCTCCCCAGTCAGCAGGTTGATAAGGATCACCCGCTCCGGTCTGTTATCATACACTCCCCTTGCGGCATTCTTGGAATAGCCAGCTATATGTGAGTGCTGTATATGTCTTCACCTCCCTCCATTCCTATCACACTTCTCCCCGTGTTACCAGATACAGAGAAGCCACCATTGCTGCTCCCCTCAAGCAGTTCAGGTTGTCACTCCAGTCAGTGTAACAGTGACAACAGAAGGCCGGGAGTCAAATCATATGTGTGGAATGGATCATGTTGGTTCTCTTGGACTATGTGAGGACATCTGCGGTGTGGGGACAGGAGGGTGTAGTTCAGCCTACACACCTCGCTCAGGCCCAGGAATGTCGTATGTGTGGATCACCACTCTGGACCATGGGGACATCTGCTGGGACAAGTCTATGACCTGTGACATAGTTCATCTACAGTAACCAGACAATGTCCTATGAGATGGCTAAAGATCCCTGTGCACTCACATGTTCCAGTTTTTGAGGTATGACTGACTGTGAAAATCTCCTTGACCATGCTGTATGGAATTGTACTGCTGGCCAGGATCATCGGGAACAGCGTCACAATCCAAACCACCAAGGTTCAGAGGGATAAGAGCTACCTGCAGAAAGGAGTGACCGACCAAATGATCAGTCTGAGAAAGGAAGGGTAACCCCTGGAAAAGTATTACAATAGGTCTGAGACATGCACTGATGCACTGCAAAGTGTGGCACCACATCCTGATCAAAAATTGATTTGCAAAAAAAAAGGGGGGAAAGAGAAAAAGAGCGGACTTTTAAGGCTGCCACTTAAACCCGAATGTAAAAAAAAAACATCAACCAAACTTGAACATTTAAAAACACATATTTATTAAATTGTATGTCATCATGTTCAAAAGGGGGAAACAAGTCATGAGTGTAAAAATTAGCTCAGTTCCAAATTGGAAAATAAAAGAACATCAGACATCGACTGCCATGTGGAGGACCCACAAATGTTGTCCAGGATGGAGATGGAATGATGTCCTGGAATCAGAGTGGGCCAAACTACCAGATCGGTCGGTGTCAGCGTAGGGGGATCGCTACACGTTTCACTAATAGCTTCATCAGGCGATCTTGATATTACTAAGAAAATACATCAAAATTACCATTGTATCCACATGTTCAAAAAAGTTAATTAACAATTCATTTCAAATATTGAGGTTGTTAAAACTCGTTGTGTGCATCAGATTACAACAATAAATGTAGACATAGAGAGAACATATATGAATGAAGTTCTGACATCAAAATATAGATGTATAAAGTGATATACTGACTGAGATCATATAAACAGTACTGGGTTCAATATCACATTACCTCATCTTAACAGAGAGATCCTGTATACATACCCTTGTTCAGCAAGGTGTATAGAAAGCAATGATGATGACCACTTTCAGTGATGGTGCAGGAAGGAGAGAAAGAAAAAAAAAGGGGGGGGGGGTGTATTTCCACTTGGTACTAGACGGCCCTGATTATGGAATCTTATCCAAAAATGCAACCTGCCATGAATCACAAAATATGAATAAAAATAATGATGATAATAATAATAATCATAAATCTGGGAATAATAATTACTAAGCTGGATATTGTGGTCATTTGATCACCATTTGGTCTGGTCCGACAAAATTCAGGTCAGATTGCCATAGAAACGTATACATAGTTATAAATTATAATGTAAAAATTACTAATAAATATCTTAGTATGATTATATTATGGTTATTGGGGAATCAAATTTATTTATTCATTGCACTTATTTTTATTTATATTACATTTGTTTTGTGGGGAAGTATTTTATTTATAAAAGAAATCAACGAATCCATATTAATGGGAGCAGGATTAGTTAAAGAATTACTGATAAATCATGGGGTTCAATTAGGATGCTTAGTATGTCTATATATACACTAATATAATAATTTAATTACAGAAATATATACTCACAGAGGCTGTATGGAACAACTGAGTAGTGTCTTGAGTAGATATGCAGCCGAAAAGAGGAGACCGCAGCAAACGGCGTCAAAAAATGGCTAGTGGCCGGTTGATAATAGGCCAGAGCACAGGTGCCTCTGTGAGTGAAAAAGCTCCTAAAAATGTAAAAAGAGGTATAGGTGGAAAGATTAGGGCCACCCAGATCAGGAGTCAAAACGACATGGGGAGCTATAGGTTCCCCATGTAGAAATAAGACAAAAAAGACCGGGTAGGTAGTTCGATAGACTGGCCTCATGTACGTTGGAATGAAAATACCGTCGGCCGATCGTGCTCTAGGAATCGTATCCCATTCGTGTATCCCGTACACTGGGACTGGCTGAAAAGTATCTATTTATAGAGAAGAGATGGCTGCCGTATGGGAGACTCCTCCCCATGCCCACCACGCTATACAGCGGCGGCGTGGCGACGGGTGGATACATTTCCAGAGATGCGTAGTGTCAATATTGAAGAAAGAACACAAGAGAGGGGCACACCAACCTAGTGCAATACCATAAGACCGTCTTATGGTATTGCACTAGGTCGGTACGCCCCTCTCTTGTGTTCTTTCTTTAGTATCTTTTGGATGCCCATGGTCCTGAGGAGGGCAGCAAGACCACCAAGTGCTGAGTGAATGCTACGCTTACAAAGGACTTTTACTGCGCTCTTCATTCTTTGCTTGTCTCTTGGTTGACGAATCCAAGCGCGGGAGTTGTTTGGGTTTTTTTAGTGTCAATATTGGACACTGCGCATGTCTGGAAATGGCGGGGCGGAAGTGACGTATACGGAAATCGAAAATGGTCGCCATGGAGTCGGCTCAGGCATTGTGCAGTAAACTTGCTATTCAAGTACTGTTTAAAACCCACCCTCTATATCGGGATTGGGTATAAGGATTTGCGCGTCCCCGCCAAGAGACATGTTCACGGAGGCCCAAGACAATAAAGGAGACAAATGAACCAACAGACATCGTGATCCGTCACTGGACATAAACAGGAAAGAACAGGGGAAAGACAGAGGGGAATAAGAAAAGTGCAGGAACACATACAGGTCAGGTCCGAACGCACAACAACACACAAATAAAACATATATGGCCTCCGGAACATGTCTCTCGTATCCAAAAGGTCCTGAAAAGTACTTGGAAAATAAAATAAAATAAAATAAATTAAAATGAAAAAGATATAGTTGTAATAAAATAAATTAAATGTAAAAAGAAAAAAACATACCGCACATAGGTATTTCACTGGTAGTGAATATATTTAAAGCGAGCCCTAACGATGAATGAGGTACTTTGCACTTTTATAGAATGGACATATCTATTTGGTACAGGACATATTAGTTCAAGATCGATATAAGACTGATCCAATAATGCCTATAAGAAAAGCTTATAACTTACATATTCATTAAGGCCTGGAAATTTGGTCGCCTGCAAAGTAACAATCCATTTAATTTTGAGGCGCAATAGGTAAGGATCTATATCGCCTCCTCTGAGGCAGGGACATGTTCCAATACATAAAACTTCATGACCGATAGGTCAAAATTGTGATAAAGGCCTACATGCCTACTGATTGTTGATTCAATTTGGCCATTGTGTAACAAATGCACGTGGTCCTTAAATCGGTTGTCTACCTGTAAAAAAATAAAATAAAATACAAAAAAAACCTGTAAGGGAAAGGCATAAAGAGCTAGTATGCACCGCATACTAGCTCATTATGAAATGCTTACCTCAGAACAAAGCTCCGAAGGGTCCGCTCGGTCCCTGCAGAGGGAGCCGACATATTCCCTGGGGGGATCCTTCCGGGTACGCGGCTCCGACCACTCACAGCACCGGAGCCGCCTCTCCCGCGCATGGAGCTGAAGCCCGTCTTTCCAGCAAGGTTCGGTGCTGTGCACCAGGCCTTCGCTGGGACATCACGGCGCATGTGCCGTACGTCAGTGCCCGCATTTAGGGTGAATATCTCCTAAACCATGCAGGTTTAGGAGATATACATTTTACTTACTTATTATAGGCTTACTTGTAGGTAAAAGTAAAAAATATGGGTAGACAACCGCTTTAATCCTTTTCCAAAAGGGTCTGCGGGTTTTTCGTACATAGAACGCCTTGCATCTGCAGGTCATTATGTATACTACACCTATTGTTTGGCAGTCTATATGGCGTAGGGGAGGCCAAGTGGAGTTGTTAGGCAATGTAATATCTCTACCCAGCTGAACCCATTCACAAAACTCACAATTGTTGCATTGGTATGTACCCCACTGAATAGCACTTTGTAATGATGAAGTTTTTGGAAGATGACTCTTTGTGAGATTATCTTTTAGGGACTTGGCTTTCCTATATGTGATTGTTGGTCTCTGGGTATATCACATATCTACTTATAATGGCATCATCTGTGAGAAGGTGCCAGTGACGTGTCAGAATATTACGTAGTTGTGAGTGTTGTTGGGAAAACCTTGTGATGATTCTTGTTGGTTGACGTTCCTGCTTAGGCTTCCTCGAGTGAATCAAAGTATATCTATCTTTTTGTCTAGCACTTCTGAAGGCTTTTTTAAGACAGGTTTTTGTGTATCCTCGTTTAAGTAGTCTTGTACGTAGCTCATTGGCTCGCATGATGACGTCTTCATCATTGAAGCAATTATGTCTCAGTCTCAAATACTGTCCATATGGGATGCTATGGATGAGGGGTTTAGGATGGGCACTAGTTGCATGTAAAATTGTATTAGCGGATGAAGGTTTTCTGTATAAGTCTGAGGAGAGACCACCAAATTGGACAATTGTAATTTGTATATCTTGAAAGGTGACTTTTTCCTGACTACATTCCATTGTAAATTTCAGATTGAAATCATTTGGTCCAATCCCTTCCATAAAGATATTTAGTTCCTCTATTGTTCCATCCCAAATTAGGAGGATATCGTTAATGTACCTGTGCCAATAAACAATGTGGCACTGGTCCATCGACAGTTCCTCACCAAAAAATAGGTAACCCCTGGAAGTTGCACATTTATGGTGTCCTACTGCAATTAATGGAGTGGCAAACTCAGCCTGGACTCCGACCAAGGCATGTCCCCAATGCATTTTGCTCCACCCCCCCAGAGCTTAGTCAGTCTGGCCTGTTTACACCTGCTGGTCATCCTCCCTAAGACGTTGTTCTTTGGGGAAGAAGTCAGACTCAACAAAGATGGTGATGAGGAGCCGCTTAGCCACCTGGACTATCTAATATAATCTAATATAAAATAAGGCTGCGCTGCCCCTCATAGATCTCCATGAGGGTGTGAGAAATGGAAGTCCATATAAGGTGAGGTGAAATAATAGTTCATAAAAATCAATCTCCACACGGTTCTGGGTCACCACAGTGATGATCAACAATCTGTATATTCAAGACTGCATCAGTGATTCCACCACCATTTGAAAGAAGGTGTACCATTACCAGAAAGGGTGGACCTCTTGATTATGGGAGGTCAGCAATGCCAGTGGCTTCACAACCCAGCCACGGTATATGCAGCTTAAGCTTCTAGGTCCTCCACTGTCTTCTGAGTCCCATAAGCATTTCATCTCAGAAAAAGGAAGCAGACTCCCATGGTGTAAATCCACATACAAAAGTATTTAATAAAAAGTAGTAACTTACAGTTCAAGTTGTGATAAAGCTCCAAGCATAAAACAGTACTGCTGGCCAGCGTAAAAAAATGCCTGTCCTTCCGGGGTGCAGATGCAGGTGGTGACATCAGCACATTGTGTACCCTGCATGCTTCGGGGTTAGAGCAACATACCGACATACCACCATTTATACATCAAATGCTCAATCAAGCCCCAATCCGAATCTGGGGTGCAGAGCAGGAGGCATAATCCACAATGTTAAGGCGGAAGTGACGTCATGGGTGTCACACTAAAACAATCTTTTCCTGAAAGGGCATATACGATCCCTGGAACGGATATGACGTCATAGATGTTATGGCTAAAACGATCCCCTCTCAGAAGGGTGGAAATTACGTTACCTAATGTCTGTACCTAGTAAAAATAATCAAGTGCAGCGCTAATATAACAAGTGGTAAAACTGTACATAAAAAGTCCTCATTCAATTTGTATAAAGCAATAAAGTGCTGGTGCAATGACATGATATCCTGGTGATAAAGTTCATAAGAATTTATTCTGTGCAAAGAGATATGAAGAGAGTTCCATTTTTAAGAGGATATCAGATAAAGGAGATGTGTTATTGAAAAACAGCTACCAAATGATAATCCTTCACCAGTAAAGATGGGAGCTTACCGGAAGACCAGTGACACTCCTTCTAAGGAGTGTCAGAAACCACTTAGAGGGATCCCAGATCTGCCAGAGTGCGTCTCAGATGTCCACTGATGGCTCTGATGTTAGTAGCACCTTCATTCTCTGTCCATGATCTCCATATCTCCTCCCCAGTGGGTGATAAGGTGGTATGAGATGTAGAAAAAACATAAGGAGACTCCACTAGTGTAATAAGTCTCAACTTGTGTTTATTAACACAAGTTAAGTTAAGTCCCCTGATGATGTCTGGTTAGACTAAACGATCGCCAGGTCGTGCTGCACACACTTCACATGCGCATTTTAATTTAATTTTATGGTATGGTTGGCGTTTGCACGCTATACTTGCTTATTTAATAAACACACGTTGAGACTTATTACACTTGTGGAGTCTCCTTATATTTTTTCTACATCTCATACCACCTTATCACCCACTGGGGAGGAGATACGGAGATCGTGGACAGAGAGGGAAGGTGCTGCTAACATCAGAGCCATCAGTGGACATCTGAGACGCACTCTGGCGGATCTGGGATCCCTCTAAGTGGTTTCCGACACTCCGGAGAAGGAGTGTCAATGGTCTTTCTGTCTTCTGGTAAGCTGCCATCTTCACTGGTGAAGGATTATCATTTGGTAGCTGTTTTCCAATAACACATCTCCTTTATCTGATATCCTTTGAAAATGGAACTCTCTTCATATGTCTTTGCACAGAATAAATTCTTATGAACTTTATCACTAGGATAGCATGTCATTGCACCAGCCCGTTATTGCTTTATGCAGATTCAATGGGGACTTTTTTATGTACAGTTTTACCACTTGTTATATTAGCGCTGCACTTGATTATTTTTACTAGCTTGTTTAACTCTCTGTGTGGGTTTAAGTGTACTAGCTGCTTATTTGTTTAAATCATATTTATATAACTTTATCACGAGCGCGGATATTCACGTTTATCACTTAATGTCTGTACCTAGCCCTGAAAGGGCAGAAATGACACTAGCCAATATTTAACTGGTGCGTGAAGTGCATACACTATGCCAAAGTATATAAACTATAGATAAAAATAATGTCATTATAAGAATCTCAAGTATTAATGCGATCTCCAAATTAAACTCCCAAGAGAGGGAGGTACTAACTATATTTGTGGTTTCAAATCAGTATAAAAGGGGCGGAAAAAACACTATACTAATATCTGATGAAAAAAGGCGGAGGTGACGCTGCACACCTGGACTGTCTGGACCGTGTCTGACTGTCTGCCCCTGCTGTGCCTGAGTGAGCAATGGAGGAGCCTGGAGGAGGTCAGGTCAGGGGCAACTCCCAGCCAGTCAGCCCACACAAAGTCTGCAGGGTGGCGGGATGTTTTGTCACAGATGTAAGGGTGGAGTGAATAATACACTAAGGTAAGGGAAGACACTGATATAAAAGTTCTCCCTTATATCAGTAACCCCCCCCCCCCTTAGTGTATTCATACTGCGGAAGGAGTCCTCAGTGCAAGGGGGAAATCTGAAGACTCTGATGTAAAGGGAAATGCTGATGTAAAGGGCAATGCTGCAGGCCCAGATGTAAGTGCTATCTCTGATATAAAGGGGCATGCTGTGGACTCTGATGTAAGGGGGGCTCTGTTGACCAGAGACCATCTTACTTCAGAGTTCCCCATTACACCAGAGTATGCAGCATTCTCGCTTACATCATGATCCGCAACATTCCCCTTTACATCAGAGTTCCCCTTTACTTCAGGATCCACAGAGCAGACTCTGCTGTAAGGGGAACTTTTTTTGGGGGTTTAATTTTTTTACATACTGTCACCAGTCAGTGTCCCTGATCACTGCCACAGCAGTTATATGATAGTGCTGTACTGCAAAGATTGTGAAAATTTTTTTTTAAAATTTCTCTATTTTCCCAAAAATTGTGACAAAAAAGTACAACTTCAAAAAACTTATCATGCCTCTTACTAAATACCTTGAACTGTCTACTTTCCAAAAATGGGTCATTTGGGGATATGTGTACTATCCTGGCCTTTTCAGGCCTCAAGAAATGAGTTAGACCATCAGTACATCAGGATTGATCAATTTTTTTTCAAGATATATACCTTAGTTTGTGGACACTGAATTTGGTTATTTTCAACAAGGAAATGTAGCAGAATACATTTAACCTAAATTCATGAAGAATGCTTATTTATTTGCAAAATGTTATAACAAAAAAGTTTTATTTTCAAAATTTTTGGTATTTTTAAATTTATTTAGCAAATAATAAAAAACCCAGTGATGATTAAATGCCACCAAAAGAGAGCTCTAATAGTGTGAAAAAAATGATAAAAATTTCTTCTGGGTACAGTGTTGCATGGCCGTGCAATTGTCATTCAAAGTGTGACAGCACTGACAGCTGAAAATTGGCCTGAGAAGGAAGGGGATAAAAGTGCCTGGTATTTAAGTGGTTTGAGTCTATTGTTGCTCTTGTAGAAGGCTATTGTTGCTTCTAGGAGTGCCTGATTTTTGCTGCTGGAAGTATTGATTATTGCTGTTGATGGATCTATTGTTGCTAAAGGGGCCTATTATTGCTACTGGGTGGGAAGTCTGATTTTACCGGGGATAGTGGAAGTTAAAATTGCTGCTACTGCAATACTGTGCTTTACGAGCTCATGCACATGGGCATCTAGAGCTTGGCAGTGTAAAAACTGGGTATTGTACAAGATATATCTTGTTTGGGCAGCGCTTTTCCCTTTTATTTATCTTTACAATGTTTTACTATACAGTTTTTTTTGCAGCTGCTGTAGCCCATCTGCTGTGCAAAGGGTAAGGAAATTTTGTTTATATGAACAACACTACTTGCTGTTCCAATAGCGCTCGCATAACATACTATGTGTCTCTTATTTTAAAGTGACCATGCCTGTGAAAGTGCCTTTATCTAATACTTGTGCTGAACCAATTTATGTGCATAACTTTTAAAACATCATATCATTGTGGTACAATTTAAAACATCATATACAATAAAAAAAGTGCTGGTGCCTTTAAATACTGTGCAAAAAGTCTATATTTCAAAAGTGCCAGTGATAGTTTGGTTTGAAGGTGAAGATAGAATTCTTCAGGGCAATCACAATAACTTCTTAAATTTTCTTAACCATAAACGTGCTCGTGCCGTGCTGGGTGCTTGAAGAAATAAGTGATCGAGGGTTTTTTCCCCGCTTACCAGACTCTGTGGACTCTCCAACCGTACGGTATGGAGAAGTCACTTGCGCTTTAGGTCTACAATCCGACCTATGGATGTAGTGCCGTCTGCTTCCCTTGCCTTCTTTGTCCGTCAGCGTACCATTAGGAAATGAATAAGAAAGAATCTCATTGCGTACCTCTCTTGTAAAAGGATTTATTAGCCACTTTTCCACAGTACAATTTATCAATCACACTGCGAGTGCTCCGTGAACACCGCCTTCGTTTGCGTTTCACAGGAGCGTGGCTACGTACAGCTTGAGTTCCAACTAACGCGTTTCGTCATATCCTGTGACGTCTTCAGAGAGTGTAAAAACTGGGTATGTTTCTGTGTCAGCGAGTCACAGGTCTTGAATGCAGCTAGTAGAAATGAATGGCAAGCTGAAATACACAGGAAATGTACACATATATTGATGTGTACATCCCCAGTGGTATTGTGCTCAGTGATACATGTGCCAGGGATGCCCTAATCACTGGGGGCATACATCCCTATACGCATATGTCCCTGTATGCAAGTACTGCTGAAATGTCCATACAGCCATTGGTATTCCTTGTTCAAAAGTTTTATTGATAATAACAGTTTGGCAAGCATGCCAGAAAAGTTACAGACAGTAGGATACAATAGGCATATGAATGGGGTTATCCTGCCCCTATTACAATACCGGTAAGATTCATAATAGTTTTCCAAATGTATAATACATCAGATAAACATTAACATGGTACTTGGTGGTTCTAAACGAGAAGTGTTGTATATAGAATGGGATGTGTGATTTTGTGGTATACATTTTCCATTAGTAGGTTTCAGAATCAAGAGAAAATTTGACAACAAGCAACATAAACCCTAATGATATTGTGGGGGACCAGTGATTGCTTATAGTTAATCGGGAGAGTATTTGTAGGGTGATAAGATAGGGGAAAGGAGAACTCTCATGAAGAGACAGGATGTCCTGACTTGTGGAGAATAAGGAGATAGAGAGAGTATAAGGATAGTGACAGAAGAAAGTAGTGGGTAAGGAAAGTTGTCGTAGTGTAGGAATAAGATAGCCGGGAGGGGGAAGGCACCTGTGTGGGAGAAGGGTGTTACAGCTAGCATGTTGTGAGGTTAGCGGCTTATGGGAGTAGCAAGGTCTCATCGAAGTCCGCTGGAAGAAAATGACGGACCCAAAGTTGCCATATTCGTTCAAATTTGGGAATTGTATCAAGAACTGTTGCTTCAATTTTAGCGTGTATCATGGATCTACTTATTCTGTGCTTCATTTCCCTAATTGGAAGGGATGGTGTCTTCCATGCCTTAGCAATAGTCTGCTTCGCAGCCGTTGTGACATGCAAGACAAGTTTAAATTGTGTGTTTGTAAGCTCTGGGGGCTTGTGATTGAGTAGGGCTGTTGAAGTTTTAGGCCGGAGGGTTTGACCTACAAGAGTAGAAATAATATGGAATATTTCTTCCCAAAATTTGCAAACTATCGAGTAATCCCACCATACATGGAGATGTGTTCCTCTAGCTGAGCATCCTCTGAAGCAGACTGGGGAGTATGTGGCTTGGTATTTGGCTATCCGTGCTGGGACCAGATACCACCTAAAGAGGACCTTATAGTTTGCCTCAGAAGCTATTATATTTTGTGTAGCTGACTTTGTTGCCTGCCAGATGTCTGTCCACTCGTGGGCCTCTAGCTGTATGTTCAGGTCAGATTCCCATTTATTGATATAAGGGAGAGTGGTGTGCAAAGGAGGGTTTAGGAGGTGTTATATATATTAGGGAGATGAGACCATGCATATGGGGGTCCCGATCACAGGCTTGCTCAAAAATGGTTTTACTCGGCAGTGAAGGGTCCGAGCGTATGCAGGGGGCGTAGAAGTGTTTGATCTGAAGGTAGCGGAATAATTCCGCATTAGGGAGATTATGAGTTTCTGATAGGGTGGCAAAGGTTATAAAGCTATCGTTGGTGGTAAAGGAGTAGGCAAGAGACCAGCAGAGGACCATCTATGAAATGAAGATGGTGAGGTCCATGCAGGGTAGAATGCGGGAGGTAGGAAAGAAGGGGGTTATGTGGGGATTGTAGTTTATATTTAAATTTAAGTGTGTTCCATATTCGGAGAGAGTGTTGGGTGACCGGATTACTTATCTGTTTGTGGTCTTTCGGGTGAAGCCATAGCAGATTGGCTGTAGAGAGGGGGTCGCAGTCAACTGACTCTAGTGCTACCCATAAGGGGGTTTCTTTAGTTGCATGATATTTTGTTAGGGGGGCTAGCTGGGCTGCTTGATAGTACTTCTGGTAGTTTGGGGGGCCCAAGCCGCCTTGAGATTTTGTAAGATAAAGTATGGATCTAGAGATGCGATATCTGGTTTTCCCCCAAATACAGGTAGAGACCCTGCGTTGTAGTATACGCAAATAGTAGGAGGGGACTTGGATTGGGAGTACTCTGAAAAGGTATAATATTTTGGGTAGGATTACCATTTTCACTGCTGTTATGCGTCCCAGCCAAGATAACGTGAGAGAGGCCCAAGAGGTCATGAGCTTAGTTAGGTGTTTTAGTAGGGGGGGATAATTAGCTAGGAAAAGATTTGAAGGGTCCGGGGTTAGCTTGATACCCAGGTATGTCAGAGTGTCAGGTGCCCAAGAGAATGGGAGTACTGATCATAAGTGGGAATGAATAGAGGGGGGTATGGAGATATTGAGAGCTTTAGATTTCTGGGCATTGACCACCAGCCCAGAGATGTTAGCGAAGGACATTAGAGAGGAGAGGAGATTAGGGATGGATATAAGTGGGGATGTAAGGAAAAGCATGACATCATCTGCGAATAGGCAGAGTTTGTGTATATGTCCACCTGTCTCCAAACCTTTTATATTCGGGTCTTCACGTATTCTCTGGGCTAGTGGTTCAATGGCCAGGGCAAATAAGAGCGGGAAGAGTGGGCATCCCTGTCGAGTTCCCCGTCTAACTGGGAATGGGTCTGAGCGATGGCCAGCATATGTTACTCTCGCCGTTGGGTCAGAGTAGAGGGAGGAGATCCACTTGAGGAAAAAGGGGCCGAATCCCCATTTCAACAAGACATTTTGTAGGTAAGTCCAGGAGAGGTTATCAAAAGCCTTTCTGATGTCTAGGGAAAGGAAACATGCGGGGATATTTCTAGTGCAGGCGAGGTGTGTCAAAAGGACTACTCTACGTACGTTATCTCCTGCCTGCCTTGAAGGCATGAATCCTACTTAGTCTTTGTGTATTACCGTGCCTATTATTGTGTTGAGATGGGAGGCAAGTATTTTCCCTAACAATTTTATGTCATTATTTAATATTGAGATTGGGCGAAAATTGGCCCAAGATGAAACATCCGTTTGGGGTTTCGGTCTCATTGATATTGTGGCACTTAATGAGTCCGATGTGAATAGTCTATCATTACGTATAGAGTTAAAGGCATTGGTGAGAGGGCGAGCCAGGATGTCTATAAAGTGTTTGAAATATGCTGCAGTGAGGCCGTCGGGTCCAGGTCGTTTGTTATTTTTAAGGGATTTAATAGCTGTCCTCGTTTCTTGCTCTGAGATAGGTTGATCTATTTGTGCTCTCTGTTCTGGTGATAGTGTAGGCATCGAGAGTGGGTCTAAGAAGTTGGAAATATGTTGCGGGTCAGGCGTGTGTATTGGGGCAGAGTAGAGTTCTTGGAGTTTTCTGCAAAAAATTTGGAGGATTTTAACCGGGTCACTGGTATAGTGGTTTTGGGCTGTTTTTAGCCGTATGGGCTTGTGGGGTTTGTCCAGGTTCCGTAAGGTCAGGGCCATGTAGGTATCCAGTTTATTGGCTTTCATATATGCCCGATGGTTAGACCTACGGAGGGATTTTTCTGCCGAATCAGTGAGAAAAAGGTCTAAGTTTAGTTTAGCTCGATCTAGTTTACTTTTATTGTCAGAGGTAGGGCTGGCTTGGAAGGTGGTGTGTGCTTGGTTAAAGGCCTGCTCTAATTGTTGAAATTTCACTTGCCGCTCTTTCTTTTTGCGAGAGGCTAAACTGATTAGGGTCCCCAGTATTGCTGGTTTGTGTGCTTCCCAAAGTATTAAGGGTGTGACGTCACCTGTCGAATTTAGGGATATATATTCCTTGAGAAGCTGTCTCAACCTCTAGTGCTAGCGCTGGATGGGATAATAGGGAATCATTAAGGGACCAGGTTTTGGTGCCTTGTGGGGGTACAAGGGATGAGAAGGAGGATAGTATGGCGTTATGGTCTGACCATGGGATTGGGATGATGAAGAAGGACTGTAGTAGGGGCAAAGATCCAATAGAAGTAAATATATGGTCTATTCGGGTGAATGTATTGTGTGGTTGGGAATAGTAAGAGAATTGTTTCTTGGTGGGGTTATATTCTCTCCATGTGTCAGCTAGTGAATGTTGTTGTAGGAGTTGTTGGAGGGTAAATTTACTGGGGCTTGAGGGTACCGAGTATGGTGATTTGTCTAAGAAAGGGAGGAGAACCTGATTAGAGCCACCTCCTATAAGCAATGTGCCATGCTTGTGGGTGTCTATCACCTTAAAAAGGTGGGAGAGAAAAGCAGTGTGGTTTTTGTTAGGGGCATAATACGATACGATGGTTACCGGCGTATCAATTAGTTGGCCAATTAGGATTAAGTATCTTCCTTCAGGGTCGCGTATTTCCGATTTCAATGTGAAGGGAGCAGATCTATGAAAGGCTATCAGGACCCCTCTATGTTTTGTGTCTGCTGAGGCGGTATAGTATTGCAGGTAGGTGTTAATTAGGTATTTGGGGGTGAGTTGCTTCATAAAATGTGTCTCCTGGAGACAGATAACATGAGCTTTGAGTGAGGCAAATGTGCGAAGAGCCTTGCGTCGTTTACATGGGGAGTTAAATCCCTGAACATTGAGAGAAAGGATATTGAGCTTAGCCATTTGGAGGAATGATAGTGGGTGCAAATATTAGATTTCTGTGGGGGTGGGGTCTCCCCCTACCGGCTTGGAGAGAGTAAGTAAGTGGAGTAAGAAGAGGAAAAAGAGAAGCTAAAGAGAGGAAGAGAGCATCAGAGGAGTAATTAAAAGAATAGTGGGGGGTATCTTGCCGTCCAGGCAGGAGTAAATGTCCTGTATAGAGGGGGACATGTTGTCCAAGGAGTACCTGGGAGATGGGGTCCTTGGGCAAGATGTGGGGGCTGACAGTGACAAGCAGCCAGAGACCTAAGGCGGTACTATTAAACAATATAATAGGCATCGGTGGTGGTTGCAGCCAGAGTATCTGAGAGCAGGGTTTTAGTGGTCTACGGAGGGTCATACAGTCACTGTCGTGACTGCCTTAGTTTTGTGTAGGCTGGTAGGCACAGTCGGTGATTTATCTAAGTATAAAACTGCGACATTTAGTGAAACTTGTGTGGTCAAGGTATGTGAGTCTCGAGAATGTTGGGAGGCAAAAATGTGTGAGAGAGAGATTTAGGTGTCGTCTTCTAAGTGGGGTGATTGCAAGGGGGCAGAGCCACTGGGTCATCATCTTCACGTGGAGGGAGAGGGACTAGAGAATCACAAAGCTGTACCATCAAGATAAAACGAGAGTTAATTACAAACAAACTGCAACTGATAATATGTTTTAAGGAGAATTAAGGCATATGAGTGGGGAGTCATCCCCCAAGGTCCCTGTAATGGAGAAGCCATGGGGGGACGAGTTCCTTGTTTAACCAAGGCTGAGGTTCTTTTAAAAAGAACGACAGGCTCGGGCATCAGAACAAAGAACAAAAAACTGTAAAGAAAAAACAAAGGGGAGAATGCGCAAAGGTGAGCAAAAAGGGGCAGGTTTTAAAGCAAACCTTACAATACCACAACATGTGTTTTAGACTTTTAAAGGTTCTTATTGAATTGCTCATAAATGTTGAAGTGTAGAAGAAAAAAATTATTGTCTGGTGTCAGGAAGGCAGACAAAAAAATGAGGAGGGTAGCCATGTATTGGCGAATGGGGGATGAGTAGACTGGACCTTTTACCTACAGTCCATAGAGTCCGAGGGGTCTTGGAGATTAGGAGTAATTCTGCTTCTTTTGGTAGATGAAGAAGGAGTGTGAGGCATCTTTTGTGGTGAGGAAGAAGCTGAGCGACGACGAGATCTCTGTGGGAGAGCTGGGTCTGTTGAACTCAAGTGGAGGTCTTGTAGGCGGCTCTGTAGCTCTTCGGTGGTTTTGCAGGTGAACTTGCGGCCTTGAAAAGTGAATCTCAGGGAGAAGGGAAATCCCCAGGAATATGTTATCCGGCGTTGCTGCAGGGCCTGAAGGTAGGGCTTGAAGGACCTCCGCTTTATAATGGTGGTCTTGGAGAGATCTGCAAAAAGCTGGTATTCATTCCCTTGGAAGGTGAGGGGGATCTTTTGTCTGGCGGATTGTAAAAGCTACTCCTTAGTGCGAAAGTAATGTAGCTTTGCTATAATGTCTCTTGGGGGACCGTTCTGCTTGCGAGGAGCCAGAGCTCTATGTATTCGGTCTATTTCAAGATAGATGGGGATAGATGGTGATAATTCCTAAAACAGTGCTGTGATGGTGGAGTGGAGATCTTCCACAGTTTCTGGAATACCTCTTATACTGATGTTGGAGCACCTGGCTCTGTTTTCGAATTCTTCTAATTGTGACTGGAGCACTGTGTTATCTTCTTTAAGAGACTCTATCTCGTCTGCCTGAGTGGAGAGGTGGTGTTGCAGCTCATCCACCCTTTGTTCAAGCTCTGCAGTACGCTGCCCCAGTTCTCTTATTTCTCTCGTTAATGCCTCAGTGATTTGTTCTGATGTGTGTTTCAGGGCACGTTGCAGCATTTTTTCAAATTGTTGTAACATATGCGGGTGAAGTTCCCCGTGTTGTGGAAGAAGTGGGGATGCCAGAGAGTCAGAGTCAGACTCGCCTTCATCTGGGTGGCATAGGGGCCGTAGTTTAGGTGTCTTGGGTGTGCCTGCTCTGGGGACGTCCATCTTGGACGAGGCCCGAGCCAGGGCCTCGTGTATTGTTTTAGTCCACATCTTCGGCTTGGATCCGGTCGCGACCATCCCGATCGTGTCACTGGATACTGCGGAGGTTGTGGGAGCTGTGCCGTGTGAAATCAGGAGTCTGGCTGCGCGTTAGACGCCCGGTGGTCTCGTAGCTGAGCACAGCTCTAGAGCGGCATGTCCGTCTCGTCGAGCTGTGCACATGCGCCCCCCCAGCCATTGGTATTTCAGCCAGTTATTGATTTCTACGGTTTGCTAGCAGCCCGCTGCACACAAGACCTGTGACTTGCGGGCTCCAAAATATGCCTGGTTTTAATGCTGTATCGCTCAGAGTGCCTATGTGCATGAACCATTAACTCCCTTTTAACCCACTGGGCCAGGATAGCAGTGTGCTACACTATGAAGCTTGTGCATGCATTGGTGCTGTTCTGAACTGATATTAACAAATGTCATACAAATAAGTTGTATATTGCAACCAAATGATACTGGGTTCATTGTTCTCTAAAAGGAGGCAGTGCTAGGAGGTGAGGTGCCCAGATAGCAAGCAATTGTGCTGCAAGTTTGAAAATGACTTGTTGAGCTATTGCTAGACCTGCCAGCCTTCACAGGTTTATTGCACAATTGCAGCAAGTCTGCATTACATGACTCCAGATCAACTTTCTTTACAAACATTCTGCAAGTCTGCTGAAAATTCTGGTTTAGTTATGTTGTGAAGTAGTCATCACCACAGGAGTCACTGTGGCTGAATTTTCATGTTGTAGACTTGCAGACTCTTGCTGTAAAGTCACCACTGCAACTTTGCTCTTGCTAGAGACTTGCCACGCAAATTTGCTACAAATTGGAAAAGTGTCAACTAGAACTTGTGCTTCAAGTGCTCTGCAAGTTTACAGCTTGCCAGTGAAAATGTGCAGCAAGTTACCAGACTTACAATTCACAGCTGACACAAATTTGTAGTAAGTTATCCTTGCTATCTGGGTGAGTAAAGCATGACCTAGGAAGAGGAGGTAGGTTTTTGCACTTATTCTCTGAGCAAAAAAAAATCAATGTATTGTACCAAATATCTTTAAACCTGAACAGTTTGAATTTGCCAATAATAATAAGGCCAATTACTGTCCCTGACAGCACTATAAAAAAATAACTTTATTCTGTTAACAAAATGCACTAGAATACCTTCCTTGCTTCTCGCCCAAGCTGCAGAAAAAACATTCTACCAAGTGCTATCTAACCGTACAACAGTGTTAATTTCGTCGACTATAACCGACTAAAACATTTTGGTAGACTAAAATACGACTGAAACTAAAACAATTGAGATGACTAAAATATGACTAAAACTAAAATGGCATTTTAATCAAAAGACTAAAATAGGTCTAAGGGCCAGTTCACACCAGATGCGGTGCAGTGCATTTTTTTATGCATGAAAAACGCAAGGAAATTTGATCACATTAATGTCAATGGCATAGTTCACACCGCTGCAGTCCATTCCAGTGCGTTTCAGAAAGAAAAAAAAAATTGTCATGCTGAATTTTTTATGTACAGAGCTGTACTGTAACTGTAAAAGGTATCAAAAATGCACCGGAACGTACCAAAAAACGCACCGGAAAGAGCAAAAACCGCACCGGAACTGGCCCGCCCTTAAGGTTAAGAAAAAAGAGGGGGAAAAAAAGGAATGGAACGCACCAAAAATGTGTCAAAAACGCGCATGCAGAAAAGCACCTGGAACGCATCCGGACTGCATTTCTATGGTGTGAACTGGCCCTGAGGCTGGGTTCACACTAGTCCGATTCTCGGACCGACATGAAGAGCACAAGTTGCATTACGTCACAAAAACAATGATTCCCTATGAGAGCCGTCTTAACTGCTCCGACATGTGTTTTTCAAAGTCGGAGCGACTTTGAAAAAGGTTCCTGTACTACTTTTGTCCGACTTTGATCCTACTTCAGCCCATTGAAAGGCATTAAAGTTGGATCAAAGTCGTATCAGTGTCTTCACTGATCCGACTTTGGCATGCGACTTGTGCTCTGGGGATCTTGAAGGGGAACTCCACACCATATTTTTAAAGAAAAGGCTGGCATGGGGTCCCCCTCCAGGAGCATACCAGGCCCTTTGGTCTGGTACGGATTTTAAGGGGAACCCCATGCCGAAAAAACAGCGTGGGGCCCCCCCAAAATCCATACCAGACCCTTAACCGAGCACGCAACCCGGCAGGCCAGGAAAGGGGGTGGGGACGAGCGAGCGGCCCCCTCCCTCCTGGACCATACCAGGCCGCGTGCCCTCAACATGGGGAGTATGGGTGCTTCTGTTCCACGAAACCCCACCCCCGCGTCTCGGGGGGACGGGGTTTCGTGGGTATGAGGGGTACAACTCCCGTGCGCCGGACCATACCAGGTCCTCCCTCCCCCGGCGAGCGAGCAGGGGTGGGGGAAAGGACCGGACGGCCCAACGCACGAGCCAATTCCCAGACCATACCTAAAACCCCCCCGGGGTGCGACAAAAAAGCCGTACCCCAAGGGGAATTTTAGGCATGGTCTGGTTTCCCGGACCATACGAGGACCTCCCCCTGGGGTACGGTCGGAAAAGAAATTTTTATACCACACCTCAAGGGGAAGTTCTAGGGGTCTCGTGTTCAGCGTACGGTTTCAGCCTAGTCACTTCTGTGACTATGCTGAAACTAGGTTGAAATTACGGAAAGTTACCCGACTTCATCCTAGTTTCAGCCTGTTTTCATCATGTCC
>BLSH010408334.1:746089-763511 GCA_018402905.1 Glandirana rugosa
GCATGGGGATGGATAAATGGACCTTTCTTTATAAATGTGTTTTTTGGTGTGTCGAAAAATTTTATAAAATAATTTAGTCGAGGCCGCCAGAAGAGGGGAGAGACCGAGAAGAAACACCTGGAGGTCCCGCCCCATATGAGGTCACATCCTGGGGGCGGAGCTGTGACCTCATATGGGGTGGGACTCCAGGTGATGTCATCTGGTGGCCACGCCCCATGCCAATATAAGGCACAGCACAGAGCGGAGAGGGCATTCGTGAAGTAGATCACGTCGTGTCAACATGGGAAGAAAAAGAAGAAGAGAGGGAAGAGGACAGCGGAGAAGACCGGCAAAAGAGCAGAAGACGCCGCAGAGGAGAAGAAAGAAGACCCCTCAGAAGATGAAAGACCCCCGCAAAAGAGCCGAAGAAAAGAAGAGCCAGAGAGGGGAGAAGACCGCCGGAGCTGATTTAATAAAATATTTTAAAAAGCTGTGTGGTTTTTTGTGTAAATATTTCTTTCCAGGTAAATAGGTAGGGGTACGATGTACCCCATACTCATTTACATAGGGTGGGGGGCCGGCATCTGGGGGCCCCCTTGTTAAAGGGAGCTTCCAGATTCCGATAAGTCCCCGCCCGCAGACCCCGACAACCACCGGCCAGGGTTGTCGGGAAGAGGCCCTTGTCCTCATCAACATGGGGACAAGGTGCTTTGGGGTGGGGGGAACAGAGCCCCCCCTGCCCCAAAGCACCCATACTCCCCATGTTGAGGGCACGCGGCCTGGCATGGTGCAGGAGGGGGGGGCGCTCGCTCGTCCCCACCCCCTTTCCTGGCCTGCCGGGCTGCGTGCTTGGATAAGGGTCTGGTATGGATTGTGGGGGGGCCCCACGCCGTTTTTTCGACGTCGGGTTCCCCTTAAAATCTGTACCAGACCAAAGGGCCTGGTATGCTCCTGGAGGGGGACTCCATGCCAGTTTTTTTTTTAATTTGGCGTGGAGTTCCCCTTCAAAATCCCCAGAGCACAAGGTGCCTGGCATTGTCGGGATCAAAGTCGGATCCCTGTTCACAGACAAACGGTCTGACTTTGACCCTATGTAGGACCGCAAATCACACAGCAAAATAGGATCAAAGTTGGACCTTTTTTTTGTCGGATAGTGTGAACCCAGCCTTAACAATAATGTAGCGCCCCCTGATAAGTGATAAGAACACTCCAGTTGGCTACACTTCTCTCTGAGCTCTCTGCCCAGAAACCTTCCACCAGCTTCTGGAAAGAAATGGGAGTTCCTGGTGATCTCATCTGTGAATCACTCAATCCTACCCGAGCCACTCCCAGCCCAGAATAAAAGCAATCAGGCCTGCACACCAGTCAGGCCTGATTAAATTTTCCTCATCAGCCCTGACCAATCCCCAATCTGGATTGGAAGGGGGCAGGCCTCCTTAACCACTTCACCCCGCTGTAGGACCAGAGGACTTTTTGCGGTTCGGCACTGCATCGATTTAACTGACAATTGCGCAGTTGTGCGATGTTGTACCCAAATGAACTTTGCGTCCTTTTTTACCCACAAATAGAGCTTTCTTTTGGTGTTATTTTGTCACCTCTGTGTCATTTCTAATTGCCACTATAAACAAAAAAAGAGCGACAATTTTGAAAAAAAAAAATATTTCACACTTTTTGCTAAAATACAAATAAAAAAAAAAACCATAAAAAAACAAATGTATTCATCGGTTTGGCCGTTTTATATTCTTCCTCATATTTTTGGTAAAAAAAAATCACAATCAGTGTTTATTGACTGGTTGCTGTGTTTACAAACCATGAGAATTAATTTCTGGCGTTTTTACTTCTTTTTTTTTTTTACTAGTAATGGCAGCGATCTGCGATTTTTATCGGGACTTTGATATTGAGGCAGATATGATGGACATTTTTGACACTTTTTTGGGACCAATGACATTTATACAGTGATCAGAAATTTAAATGTCCACTGATACTGTAGCGACATGTCCGCTGCAATATCGCAGTACCGCTAAAAATCGCAGATCGCCGCCATTACTAGTAAAAAAAAAATAAATAAATAAAAACCCCAGAAATGAATTCTCACCAAACGCGGCCACTTTTGCGCAAACCAATCAATAAACGCCAATTGAGATTTTTTTTTTATCACAAATATGAGGAAGAATATAAATCAGCCAAAACCGGTGAAAAAAAATGTTTTTTTATATTTTTTTTTGGATTTGTATTTTAGCAAAAAGTAAGAAATTTGGGTTTTTTTGCAAAATGGTCGCTCTTCTTTTGTTTATAGCGGTGATCAGAAATGACACAGAGGTGATCAAATACCACCAAAAGAAAGCTCTATTTGTGGGGAAAAAAAGAACACAAATTTCATTTGGGTACAACATCGCATGCCCGCGCAATTGTCAGTTAAAGCGACACAGTGCCGAATCACAAAAAGTGCTCTGGTCCTAAACTGGAAAATTCTTCCGGGGCTGAAGTGGTTAAAATAATAAATTAATAACTTATTATTTCATATGTTCCTTATTATTTCCGAAATAAGAAAGAACATTTGAAATTATAATAAATAACTATTCAATTATAGGTATTGGAATTTCCTTGAAAGTTTGGCTGTTAGTGAACTTAAATATGAAATTTATCACTAATAGCCATATTTTCAAGAAAATTCCAATACCTATAATTTAATAGTTATTTTATTATTATTTCAAATGTTCTTTCTTATTTCCGAATTTTCGAAATAAGGAAGATCATTTGAAATAATAAGTTATTAATGTATTATTTTAACTTATTATAAATGATAATAAGCTATTATTATTTCAAATGTTCTTTCTTATTTCCGAATTTTGGAAATTTGGAAATAAGGAAGAACATTTGAAATAATAAGTTATTAATTTATTATTTTAACTTATTATACATTATGATAAGCTATTATTGTTTCAAATGTTCTTCCTTATTTCCGGATTTTGGAAATTTGGAAATAAGGAAGAACATTTGAAATAATAAGTTATTAATTTATTATTTTAACTTATTATACATTATGATAAGCTATTATTGTTTCAAATGTTCTTCCTTATTTCCGGATTTTGGAAATTTGGAAATAAGGAAGAACATTTGAAATAATAAGTTATTAATTTATTATTTTAACTTATTATACATTATGATAAGCTATTATTGTTTCAAATGTTCTTCCTTATTTCCGACTTTTGCAATGTGTGACTGTACATATGCATGCTGTATACTGTGTGTATATTGTATGTATATTGTATGTATACTGTATATACCCAGTATACACACACACATACATACAGTGTGCATATATACAGTCACATATACAGTCATATATACAGTCACACACTGCAAAAGTCGGAAATAAGGAAGAAAATTTGAAATAATAGCTTGTTATAATTTATAATAAGTTAAAATAATTAATTTAATAACTTATTATTTCAAATGTTCCTCCTTATTTCCGAATTTCAGAAATAAGACAGAACATTTGAAATAATGATATCTTATTATAATTTATAATAAGTTAAAATAATAAATTAATAACTTATTATTTCAAATGTTCTTCCTTATTTCCGAATTTCCGAAATTCGGAAATAAGAAAGAATGTTTGAAATAATAATAAATAACTATTCAATTATAGGTATTGGAATTTTCTTGAAAGTATGGCTATTAGTGATAAATTTCATATTTAATTTCACTAACAGCCAAACTTTCAAGGAAATTCCAATACCTATAATTTAATAGTTAGTGATTATTTCAAATATTCTTAGTTATTTTCGAATTTTCGTATTTCCGAATGTCTGAATTTTGGATTTCCGAATTACCACAATTGCAGAAGACTAAAATGGGACTAAAACTAAAATGCCATTTTAGTCCTAAGACTAAAAGCCCATACACATGAGGCAAATTTCGGAAGGGGAATTTTAAATTCTTACCGTTAGTATGCTCTTTTCGACATTCGATTTACATTTTTCGTCAGACAAAAAAAAAAAAGCTGGATATGCAGACTAGAAAATTTTTTTTGTAGGACAACGCAACGTCCGATTTTCATTCCGTTAGTACGGTTTTCGCAAGAAAAAAATTGTACGACCGAGACTACGTATGCTAAAAAACTAAAAAAGATGCCAAAATATTCAAAACGTTACATCACTTCTGATCCTGAGTTCAGTCGTACGAATATTTTCGTATTGTCAGTATGCTCTTCACTTTTGACATGAGACAAGCATCCAACAAAAAACGGACGTTCTGTCGTCCGAAAATCGGACCGTGTGTACAAGGCTTTAGACTAAAACGAAATCGAAATTTGCTGCCAAAATTAACACTGCTGCACAAGCATGACATGCCTTATATTCTACTTCTTACAACCAAGCTTTCACATCTGGAATGGTTTCTCAGTGTTTCCTGTTACCATTCATTTTTCAGTGGTGATGGAACTGTTTACAGAAGCAGTTAGACAAAATGTATTAATTTGGGGCACAAAATAGGATACCGTATTTATAAAACAGGTCTGTATATGCATGCTGTTTCATAGCATTTATTTCTACCACTTGCACCACTCTCAAAAACCCATTACACTATTCAAAAATTGGGAGATGTGTCATATTACAAAATCATTGAAAATGATAGTTACATTATGGGGTTTATTTATTTTAAAGCTGGAGTGTGTAAAATCAGGCTCACTTCTGCAGAGAAAACGATCAGCTTCCAGGTTTTATTGCCCAAACTTAATTGAACAAGCTGGGGGTTGAAGCTGTAATAAAAAAGAAACAAATCCATCTAGTTCAACCACTAAAATTGGAAAAAAATTGTAAAAACAAAAAAAAAATAATCACTTCTACATTTTAAATAAAGGAGTAGAGAAAACTGTCAGAAATAAATGAAGTAAACTTCTTTACATGTTAAACCTGTCTTTAATATATCTGGGAATACAATATGACTGCATACTCAAAACTATTTCACTACAACTACAAATCACCAAACTTACTACTCACTTCTATTGAAAGCCCTTTGTTGGAAAACTCACATACAATCACTTTGGCAGGTGGAACTGCTTCTGTCAAAAAATGTTAAAGTGCACAATAATGCATAACTACAAATAAACGTTTTAGTAGCGCATGGTCCTACTACGATGAATAGTATAGAGTTGATTTATGATTTAAAGTGGTAGTAAACCCTCCTATCATTTTCAGCCAAGGAAGCTGCTTGGCCTCTGTTTAATCTACAACTGCCACGATGCTGCACATGTGATCAGCTATGACACCAGCCATTGGATGCTTTGACAGTTTGGTTTAGAGCACAACCAATGGGAGTGTTACATTTCCGGCACGTGCTGGAAATGTGACTGGTTTTTAACCTGTTAAATGCATGGGTTTACTACCACTTTAAGTATTAGAGACCTTCACTTAAGGGTCTATTAATAAATGTTATCACCCAAGATTCACACATTATATAATTGGACTGAATTGAAAAACTGTGTGAATCCTGGGTAAAAGTTGTATGGATCTTGTGTGAAAACATTTATAAATAGACACCTTATGGCCCACTCACACCAGAACGTGGTGCAGGATAGGTGCATTTCCAGCACCACATAGGACATGTTACCCTTACTATATTACTTATTGCTAATCGCACCCTAAATGCATCTACTAAACCCCCAATGCATCAAGCATTGTACGTGCTAACAGGGCATTAGCACCTGCATTGCGTGACAACTTTTTCACTCTCTGTCTAACACTGTACTACTACAAATTCCATCTGACAATGTTCTCCATGCCCTTAGCCCAGCCCTGTACTGCTTGACTGACAGTCCAACTCTGTAATAATTAGCTGATTTTCTCTCCTCTTACAGGCCTTGACCATGCAAAAAAAAAAGAAAAACCCACAATGGTCAATGATACTAAACAAAAAAATGTATTTACTAGCTATTTTCCCATATGCTATATTTTTAATATACTATCTGAATGTTGTGATGACTTCTTTATTAAGTGTGGATTGTTAGTAGCTGTAAGGGGGAAGTTCTGATGTTCTTCCTCCCTCTATGGGCGAACACAGGTGTAGCACCCTGGTCTTGAACAGGGATGCTGTCAAATCTAGTTTGCTAGGAGGTAACTAGCCTGGCCAATTGTTAGGGGATCTCCTGATTCTTTCCCTAACTCTGAGTCTGATGCACCTCTCTCCTCTGCCACTGGGTGGCATTGTTACTTATGGTATTGGAATGATAAGGTGCATATGAACTTGGAATATGAGTGGATAGGTTGGTTCAACCAATTGGCAGGGGTTTTCTTGGGCCCCATAGCCTGCTGGAAGAGCCTATTTATTTGGGAGTGGTAAGGTGATCGCAGTTCTGTGCCACCCAGATGGCTCTCTGGGTGGACGTGTGTTGAGAGCTCCCAGCTGCTAGGCCAGGAGCCTAAGGCCTATCCAGGAGTTCCTGGTTGCTAGGCAGTCTGGAACCTACCCAGCACAGAAACGAGCAGCGGAGGGTTGGGGCTTCATGTCGGAAGCCTAACCAAGTTTCACCCTCCTTTGTCGGAGGTGAAGGGATAGAGTTGCTAATGGAGGACATTCCTGTCGCCAGAGGCAAAGCATGAACCAGGGTCAGAGGTAAAGGGGAAACTTTTGCCCTCAGGGGACAACACTCCTGTTATCAGAGTCTGAGAGAGAGTACCAGAGCAGCCTTCTTCACTGACAGGGACAGTGTAGAAGTTGAGAAAGCCTCCACGGAAGTTAAGCTAGGGACCCAGCAAGATAGCAAGGGTGATGCTTGCAAGAGAGTTCAGCAGTTGGGCTGAAGATCTGAGTAAGGGACCCAGCAGGTCAGCATGGGGGCACTCTGAAGATACAGCGGTTGGCTGTGTTTAGTTCAAGGGACCCATTGGCAGTGGGAGTCCGAAGAGTCTTGTTAAGGGACTGTGAGTTCAAGTTTATGAAGCTGCAGCGGGAGGCTGTGAGATGGAGACCAGGTCTACACAGCGGGGATACCAAGCTTGATATGTGTACAGATCTGTGTTGAAGTCAACCTACAAGTTCATCTGCTAAAAGAAATAGCTTTTCCAGGCACAGTTCAGCTTTAAGACGTCTGGAGCTATACAACCACCATACTGTTCAATCTTTTTGAGTTTTGGAGTCTGCTATGTGCTTTTGCACCTGCTCAAAGGGTGTCCTAGCCCTAACCCTCTCTCCCCAGTTCTTTAAGAAAAAAATAAATCTCTTTTGGTCTGCATCATCACAGTGTCTGGTGCCCAACTTAATCTATACTACTTCACACTCACCATGCTTAGTAACCCAGACTGTGAGAATGGATGTCAGCTGTCTCTGACCCTGAAGTTCACCATCAGCTCTTCAGAGGTCGGGGCCTGGGCTACATTTGGCACCCAATGTGGGGCTAAGGTGTTGTCTCTGAAAGAATGCAACTACCAAGGGACTTTGTCTGGCTCCATGGGAAGGAGGCACGTAACATCTATATTCATCATAGACTGTGTTGCTGTTCATGTGGAAGTTTTAGGAAAGACCCAATGTGTCTCATTGCTTATGGGAGAGTGCCAGCCTGGTCGTTTGTAAATTTGCACCAGTGCTGCAGGGGTTAAAACAGACTCCATTAAAGTTTTGATGCGCCGCAAAGGAGAGGATGCGGGCGCTGAAGTTCTTGAGAAACATGTGAACCGATCCATTGGCCGGCGGAGGAGGAGTGGCTCTGCAGAGGAGGATAGGGAAGCATTGCCACGTGTGTCACCATTGCTGGTTGGAAAATTGTACTACGGCTATTGTGCAGAGAGAATGTCACAGTTCGGATCCTCCCTGGTGGATTGAAAGGTATGGGCCCCCGGGTGTCGGCCCAGGCCTGAGTGGACCGCCGAATGTCCTGACTGAAACTGGAATCAGGTACACGCCGAGTGGTAGCCTTGCACTATACATGGCAGTAGGCTATAAAGCCATCAGACTGATTTGCAGTAAGTGTTCTAATATGGCCCCACAATTGCGACCTTGGATCATCTGTGGATGACCTGTGGAGGTCGGAGCCTGGGCTACACAGGAATTGTAAGTAAGTGCTTGAGGTGGCGTGAAAGCAACACACTCCATCACATCCTTACACGTTCTCTCCTTGTGACACTATGGGCAAGCAGTCTAATCTCCACCCAATATTAGTAAATACAGTATAGCATTTCTGAGTAGGGGGTGCAGAACATGTTCCAGACTCCACCAGCCTAGAACCTGTCACTTTCTCTTGTGAGCTCGTTGACACACATGCTGATTAGGAAAAATCTCATAGCATGCTGGTCCATTTGCTACCGGGGCTCTGTGTCAACCCAGCCAAGTCACCGGCTTCCTAGCCAGCTGGGTGCTAACTTCACTGAACTTCCAACCCACAATAGTTTTCAGCTATGAATCTTAGTTTCATAATACACCTTGCATATACCACTATGTAATATACAGTAAATCCAGACCAGACAAAAAGACTCTTCTTCAACTTGAGACCTTTGCTGAAGATTTTCTCATACAATACAGAACAAAGACATCACCATTAGTAACAAAGGCTGAGTGATGACCTGGTGCCCTTGGTACCCTGCCCCATGTGCCAGTTCGTACCTGGTTGGTAAAAGTCCATTAGGAGAGCAACTGTGCATGTCACGAAACCCCATCTGGGTTCCCGTCAAGGGGCTGCTGATGCACAAAGTCCTCTTTACATCCCTACACAAGGCCGCCTAGCACTTCCCATAGATGAACCAAACATCAACCATGAGGCCTGACTTCCCTGATATTTATCCAAGGGTATGGTTATTTGAACATCAGGGCATCAGCTGCCACAAGCACTTAAAGTGGTTGTAAAGGCAGAATGTTTTTTTATCTTAATGCATTCTATGCATTAACATGAAAAACCTTCTGTGTGGGGCAGCCCCTCTATTACTTACCTGAGGTCCATCTCCTTCACTGATGGGCACTCATGAGGCTGCACTGACAGGCACTAATGAGGCAGTACTGATTGGCACTGATGAGGCGATGAGGTGGCACTGATGATTAGGCACTAATATGCAGAATTGATGGGCACTGATAGGCGGCACTGATAAGCAGCACTGACGGGCACTGATAAGCAGCACTGACGGGCACTGATAAGCAGCACTGATGGGCACTCATAGGTAGCCCTGATGGGTGGCACTGGTGGGCACTGATGGACACTGATAAGCAGCACTGATAGGCAGCAGTTATAAGGAGGCACTGTCAGGCATCACATATGGGCACAGTTGTAAATCCATATTGCACATTGTGTGCCCCTTACCAGGTGGTCTTGGGTGGCCTCCCTGGTGGTCCCTGGTGGTCCCTGGGTGGCGATCCTAGGGGTCTACACTGATAAATAATCAGTGCATACCCCCCGTCAGAAGAGCTGCTGATCGACTCTCGTCTACTCGCTGGTTACACTGTGACCAGCCGTGATTGCTCATGGCTGATCACATGGTAAAGAGCTTCTGACAGAAGCTCTTTACCTAGATCGGAGATGTGGTGTGTCAGACTGACACACCACACTACGCCACGATCGCCATGCTGCACGCCCCCGTGGGTGCGCGCTGGCTTGTTGTCCTGCTGGACGTCATATGACGCCCAGTCAGGATAACGCAACCACTTCCCAGCCGTCATTCTGCATATGGTGGCAGGGAAGTGGTTTTCAGGGTAGCTTAGGTTAAGACCCGATTCACACAGGGGCAGCTTCAAAGTCGTCGACTCTGAAGCCGCCCCGCACAGCGCAACCTCATCGTGGCTTGCAAACTACTTCTATAATAGAAGTCACTGCAAATCGCTCTGAGGTTGCCCCAAAGTAGTGCAGGAACCTTTTTCTAAGTCAGAGTGACTTGAGTCGCTCCTATTAGAATGGTTCCATTGCACTGCATGGAGCACAACTTGTCAGGCGGCTAAGTCTGTGTGAACCAGGACTAAAAGCATAAATGAGTCCCATAATCATTCTTTCTGACACAAAATAAGAGTGCTATGTGAAAAAATACACTATACCAATATATATAGTGAATCACCGCGCTTAAATCAACTTCCTTGATGGATTATATGAGTATAAAATATAAAATATGTGTTAAATATTATATATATAAGTATGCTGCTGCTTTAAAAAACAAAGACAGAAAACTTAGAACCAAAATAGTTTCCAGCAGAGCAATATACACCAATAAATTAAAGTGCACATACATTGAAATCATCTGTCAGGAATAGTCCCTCCAGCGGGTGGCGCTGTGGCTCAGGGATCCATGGGCTGCAGTTTCGGTGTCCACCAGCGGGTGTCAGTAAAAGGCTCACCTGCTGATGGCACTGTGGCTGCTGGGTCCATGGGCCGCAGTTTCAGGGTTCACCAGCATGTGTCTCCCAGTAATCAGAGGCTCATGAGTCACCACCTGACGCTCGTTATGGGAAGGATATATAAACCCTGCCTACCATATGCTCAGTGCCTTGGTGTTCGTCTCCATGTGCCTCTGTATCCCTATTCCTGAATCCTGAATCCTGTAGTCTGTATCCTGAATCTGCTCCGGGACCCCTGTCTGCAGCCTGATCTTCCCCCAGCATTCCCCAGCATCTTCTCCCTGTTCCTGTCCTGTCCTGCTCCCTGCCCCCTCTACTGATCTCCCGTGTATGACCATGGTCTGGCTTTGTTTACGGTTTGGATATTTCCCTTTACCTATTTAGGCAGTTTTCACTATTTCTGTTATTTGGTTGGTTACACTGTTTGTTATATTAGATGTGCGTTTGGATCACCATTTACTTATCTTTTTAATAAAATCACCTTATTCACTTACACTTGTGTCTGGTATTCTCTGTGCAGTTCACACATTTCTGGTCACACCAGTTGCTGACATAACACCAAGGCCAGTCCTGACCAGAAGTGACTGCACAGGGAAGCCATCTTGGTTTTGGTAACAACATGCATCTGGAGGAGGTTGTTTATTTTTCTCTGCTGGTGACAGATTATTGCTGCCAAATGTTGAAGGAGTGGACTAGTGAACAGCTTTTGGAATGTGTACGTCTGGCTCATGTTCTAGTTGATCAGGGCAGTATGTTGTTTAGTGATGTTCAGCCTTTGATTCCGGTGTGTGCAGAGTTAGCTTTGTCCAGCATTCCTAAGGGCAGTGATAATTTTTCCCCTCCTTTCAGCAAAACTCAGGTAGAATCGCTGGTACGGTTACTCAAAGATGACTTATTTCTTTGACCATTATTCAGCATGCACTCAACAGGTGTTAATAGAGTGCATTAACGCAGTGCAGGCTCTTGTCAAACAGGCTGTATGTACACCGAATTTTGTTCAACCTATACTACAATCATGGTCAGATATATTGTATTCAGCCCCAGTCAGCTTGCACCAACCAATTCCTGCCACTAGAGACCTACCTGCTCAAAGTTCCTTCTCTCCTTCAACTACAGCAACCACAGTCCAATATACTCTGCTACCTACCAAATATCAGTACCCTGTTTCCACCTGCTGCACCTACCCTGCCTTTAACCCACCTACCTCTTCTCTGCTGCCTGCAGCAATTTCACAAAGATCTTCCTTATTGACCACTCCCTCCTTACCATACACCAGCCATACTCTTCCATCAGCTGCACCCCCTATTTACAGCCCTGCAGTCACTTACAGAACTTCAGTGGTAAAACCTAAGAAGAAATGGAAGTTTTTCCCAACCCGCACTATCCAGCCTGAATCCAATAATGCCCCCACACCAGCCAATGTACCCCAGTCTGCCTTCACACCAACCAATCTGATCCAATCTGCCTCCACGCTAGCTGATCTGTTTCAGTCTGCCTCTACACCCACCGATCTGTTCCAGTCTGCTTCCACACTGACCGATCTGCTCCAGTCTGCCCCCACACCAGCCAATCTAGTCCAGTCTGCCTCCACACCGACCAATCTGCCTCTACACCAGCCGATCTGTTTCAGTCTGCCTCCACACCGGCCAATCTGTTCCAGCCTGTCTCCACACCAGCCAATCTGCCCCAGTCTACCTTCACGATTGCTGATAAGGTTTTGCCTGCTGATCCTGTGCCGCTGTCCAGCCTGCTGATCCTGTGCCCGCTGTCCAGCCTGCCGATCCTGTGCCCACTGTCCAGCCTGCTGATCTTGTGCCTGCCCTGCTGTCCAGTCTGCTGATCCTGTGTCCGCTGTCCAGCCTGCTAATCCTGTGCCCACTGTCCAGCCTGCTGATCCTGTAACCGCTGTCCAGCCTGCTGATCCTGAGTCTGCTGTCCAGCCTGCTGATCCCGTGCCCGCTGTCCAGCCTGCTGATCTTGTGCCCACTATCCAGTCTGATGATCCAGTGCCCGCTGTCCAGTCTGATGTTCCAGTACCTGCTGTCCAGTCCAATGTTCCAGTGCCCGCTGTCCAGTCTGACGATCCAGTGCCTGCTTCCCAGTCTGATGATCTAGTGCCCGCTGCCCAGTCTGATGTTCTTGTGCCTGCTGTCCAGTCTGCAGATCCAGTACCCACTGTCCATTCTAACGATCCAGTAACCGATGTCCAGTCTGACAATCCAGTGCCTGCTGTCCAGCCTGATGATCCAGTGCCCACTGTCCAGTCCAATGATTCAGTGCCCGCTGTCCAGTCTGATGATCTAGTGTCCTCTGTCCAGTCTGATGATCTAGTGCCCGCTGTCCAGTCTGACGATCCAGTGCTTGTTGTTCAGTCTGATGTGCCAGTGCCCGCTGTCCAGTCTGATGATCCAGTGCCCGATGTGCAGTCTGACGATCCAGTGCCCACTGTCCAGTCTGATGATCCAGTGCCCACTGTCCAATCCAATGATTCAGTGCCCGCTGTCCAGTTTGGCGATCCAGTGCCCGCTGTACAGTCTGACAATCTAGTGCCCGCTGTCCAGTCTGATGATCTGGTGCACACTGTCCAGTCTGATGATCCGGTGCCCGCTGCCCAGTCTGATGATGCAGTGCCTGCTGTCCTGTCTGACAATCCAGTGCCCACTGTCCAGTCTAACGATCTGGTGCCCATTGTCCAGTCTGATGTTCTGGTGCCCGCTGTCCAGTCTGATGATCTAGTGCCCGCTGTCCAGTCTGACGATCCAGTGCCCGTTGTTCAGTCTGACGAGCCAGTGCCCGCTGTCCAGTCTGATGATCCAGTGCTCGCTGTCCAGTCTGACGATCCAGTGCCCACTGTCCAGTCTGATGATCCAGTGCCCGCTATCCAGTCTGATGATCCGGTACCCGCTGTCCAGTCTGATGTTCCGGTGCCTGCTGTCCAGTCTGAAGATCCTGTGCCCGCTGTCCAGTCCGATCCAGTGCCTGCTGTCCAGTCGGATGACCCCATGCCCGCTGTCCAGTCTGATGACCCAGTGCCCGCTGTCCAGTCTGATGATCCAGTGCCCGCTGTCCAGTCTGATGATCCGGTGCCCGCTATCCAGTCGGATGATTCGGTGCCCACTGTCCAGCCTGATGTTCCGGTGCTCACTGTCCAGTCTGATGTTCCGGTGTCCACTGTCCAGTCTGATGATTCGGTCCCCGTTGTCCAATCTGACAATCCGGTGCCTGCTGTCCAGTCTGATGATCCGGTGCCTGCTGTCCAGTCTGATGATCCGGTACCTGCTGTCCAGTCTGACGATCTGGTGCCCGCTGGCCAGTTTGATGATCCGGTGCCCACTATCCAGTCTGATGATCCGGTACCCGTTGTCCAGTCTGATGATTCAGTCCAGCCTGCTGATTCTGTGCCTGCTGTCCAGTCTGATGATCCGGTGCACGCTGTCCAGCCTGATGTCCCAGCACCCGCTGTTCAGTCTGATGATCCAGTGTCCGCTGTCCAGTCTGATGATCTGGTGCTCGCTGTCCAGTCTGATGATCCAGTGCCAGCTGTCCAGTCTGATGATCCGGTGCCCACTGTCCAGTCTGATGATCCAGTACCCGCTGTCCAGTCTGATGTGCTTCTGCCCACTGCTCAGCCTGATCAGTTGGATGGTTATGTAAAGGCTGAGTGTTCACCTGTTAATGGGTCGGAAAGCTCTGAACCTTCATGTGCCTTATATGGACTGTCTACTTGGCCTAAGATTCAGTTGACGGTTGCCTCAGTAGAGTCCCTCTGGCAGTGTGTTGCTTCTATGGCGCCCCAGCCTGGTGGCCTAGACATAACATGGATGACTAATGGCTGCATTTGTTTTTATGGCCCTGTTCGTGGTAACCTTCTAGAGAATGGCGGAGTACAATCTGTGCCCTTTCATGATCTGGGAGCAACTGCCACAGCTCCGGGTGTACTAGGGGACCCAGGTTGAGTAACCGGTGCCTCGGAGAGGCCTAATGGGCTTTTGATGCGTGGTGCAAGTCCTGGAGACCAGACAAGCTATTCAGTCATGACAGGACACATCGGTGCCTGTATTCCAGTACTGTCACATGATCACAGGGATAAATTTGAAGGTAACCCGTGTGACCCCAGCGTTGGGGTATCTACTGTTTTGAGGGACTCGAAGTGGCAAATGTGCTACATCTCAGGGAATCCGGCCAGCAGGACATCCAGCCAGTCGTCTGACCCCGGCATTGGGACAGTTACATGATCCAGGTGGGGGGACATGTTACCTTCCGATGGATCTTGGCTGTAGGGCATCTTGCTGGTGAACCAGGACTTCTTCAGTTTTCAAGGAATTCCTTCGGTGGACTCATGTAGCATAGGACTTTTTCTTATGGACTACATCCCCTACAGCTATTTGGAGCGTCCTGAGGCCACTCCTTAGAGAGGGGGTACTGTCAGGAATAGTGATAGCATTGTGGCTCCTGGGTCCATGGGCCGCAGTTTCAGGGTTCACCAGCAGGTGTCTCCCAGTAATCAGAGGCTCATGAGTCACCACCTGACGCTCGTTATGGGAAGGATATATAAACCCTGCCTACCATATGCTCAGTGTCTTTGTGTTCGTCTCCATGTGCCTCTGTATCCCGAATCCTGAATCCTGTATCCTGTAGCCTGTATCCTGAATCTGCTCCGGGACCCCTGTCTGCAGCCTGATCTTCCCCCCAGCGTTCCCCAGCATCTTCTCCCTGTTCCTGTCCTGTCCTGCTCCCTGCCCCCTCTACTGATCTCCCGTGTATGACACTGGCCTGGCTTTGTTTACGGTTTGGACATTTCCCTTTACCTATGTAGACAGTTTTCACTATTTCTGTTATTTGGTTGGTTACACTGTTTGTTATATTAGATGTGCGTTTGGATCACCATAAGATGAGGGTGGTGACAATATTGGATAACCTGAAAAAATGAATAAAAATTAAATAAATGAAATAAAAATGTTGACAAAAAATGAAAAAGATGAAAAATAGAGACAGAAATGGAAAAAGTAAAAAATGAAAAATGAAAAATTAAGAAAAATGTTTCCTTTTGCCACGTTGGGGTAACATGTCAGAAGAACACTATATAATAATGTATAACAGTATATAGACAAATGTAGCTAACAATGACAATATACAACATATACATCGGCATTAACCATGTCCCTCCCAAGTGCCCGGGATATATCCTTCCAAAAAGGGACGATAGCTGACAGAGCTATTGAGGCCCGGTGGCCTAGTGGCCTGGAGGGCCACTATCCATCGGGTCTCCCTCTGTAAAAGAATCTTGTCCCAGTCGCCCACCCCCCCACCCCCCTGATTGCTCGGGTGGATCCTATCCAGGACAAGAAAATTGATCGGAGGAAAACATTTTTGATGAATATCTCTGACATGCCTACCCAGGGGCAGATCTGGGTTGCATGTTTTCATGCTGGTGATATGTCTGGAAGCCCCTTTGTGAAATTCCTGTGTGGTCTTACCACAAGGACCACAAGGCCCCACAAGGACATGTGAGTAAATAGACAACTCCAATCGTGGTGCAATTGGCAAACTGTTGTGGTTTGTACCATTGCCCATTCGGTAGTTTTGTATGAATGTTAGTGTTCATATAGCGGCAGACCTTACAGCCCCCACACCTAAAGGTACCTCGACGTTTGCATGGATCACTTCTAAATTCACCTGTGTACTCACTGTGGACCAAATGGTCCCGTAGTGAGCGTGATCGTCGAAAAGTAATCAGGGATTTTCAGGGATGAGAGGAGCCACACCTGGGTCCAATGTCAAAATATGCCAGAATTGAGACAGACTTTGTCTAATTCTGCCATGTTGTTTGGTATATTTAGCTATAATCCTGGCCTGATTAGAGAATCTAATAGGATCCTTGACATCCCCTTTGGTGACAGTGCCCCCAAAAAGCAATTGCTTCCTTGTTTTTTCCTTTGCACGTTTATATGCCTTTTTGAGGCACGTATTAGAATAGCCTCGCTGTATTAGTCTACGCTTAAGTGCCACTGCCTCTAGTTCAAAGCTCTCTTTAGTGGAACAGTTCCTGCGCAGGCGCAGGTATTGTCCATAGGGGATGGATTTAATCAGGGTTGCAGGATGTGAACTGGTCACGTGCAGGATAGTATTCCCTGCCGTTTCTTTTCGGTAGAGGGTGCTCATGAGTTTGCCTGTCGCATCCTTGAGGATAGTCACATCAAGAAAATTGAGCTTAGAGCAATCTGCTGTCATGGTGAATTTTAGATTGAAGGTGTTTTGATTCATAGCTATGAGGCATCTTTCCAAAGCATCCCTAGTCCCTGTCCAGATCAGGAAGATGTCATCTATAAATCTATACCACAATAATACATGGTTTGTTAGATCCGAAAGGGCATCCTCTGCCAGGAATGTCTCTTCCCATGCCCCCAGGTACAGGTTGGCATAGGTGGGGGCACAACATGGCCACCCCCTGCACCTGGAGGAATAGCGAGCCATCAAAGGTGAAAATATTCCGCATCAGTATATATTCCAAAGAGGAAGATATAAAGTTATGCAGTTTCTTATCGTCTCGGTGGGACTGGGATAGGAAATGTCTAATGGCCATTATTCCTTCCTTGTGAGGAATGGAACTATATAAAGCCTCAACATCCACCGAGATTAGTAGCGCCTCCGGTGGCACGTGGAGTCCTTCTAAGTTTTGAAGTAAGTGAGCAGTATCTCTAATATAGGAGGGTAGATTAGCGACAAGGGGGTAAAGTTGTTCGTCCACGTACCTACTAAGGTTTTCTGATATATTACCTCGAACTGATACTATCGGTCTGCCTGGGGGTTCCTTTAGGTTCTTGTGGATTTTGGGGAGGCTATAGAAAGTAGGGACTTTGGGAAATTTTGTACGTATAAAGTCCCAGGTGTGTTTGTCAATGATGTTATTAAGGAAAGCCGTATCTAATAAAAGATAAAACTCTTTGTTAAATCTTTCTATTTTTGAACGTGATATAGGTTGATACCACTCCATGTTCTGGAGACTCCTCAGACACATAGTCTTATATTGTTCATTCTGCATTATCACAATATTACCCCCCTTGTCGGAGGGTTTTATTGTGAGTTGATGTTGGTTCACAAGTGTGTTAAGTGCTTCTCGTTCTTCTAATGAGAG
>BLSH010408336.1:5156-22707 GCA_018402905.1 Glandirana rugosa
AAATTTTAACTTGAAATAAAATGACGAACTTTGTGTAACTAAAATGATTATTAGTGACTTACATATATATATAAAATGTTATAGTGACAGTAACTCAGATCGCAGCCTATAAACTAAAATCATGTAAATTGGTGTCCCTCTAGTGGTGAGGGTGTGTAATGATTCCTAGTGGCTGGGAGTTCTAGCTATATATCCCAGTTTATCTGACATACCATGATATAAAATGATAAATACACATAAACAACTTAAAATCAGTCCAGGATGGGGAAGTTTCCCTTATACGCTCAAATGTCTCTGTACATAAAATCCCAATAAAATAGTAGTGACCTTAAACCATACAGATGTATACCAGATAAAATCTGATAAAAATAGTAGCTTTTGCATAGACTCAATGACAGTGATATTGTAAAATATATATATACATTCAGTGATTATTAGTAAAATCAATGTGTTTCAAGCAGTAAAATAAAGTTCAATTTTAAAAGAAATTATGATGGTGACATAAAGTGACTGGTGCTCAAGTGTCCATTCAAACAATTGGTGCTTTGTTCGCATAAAGAAATGCAGTGATACGTGCTCACAGAACTCTCACCTTGGTTTCTCAAGCTATGGGCATATAAAGGTATCTTTTCTGGATCTCGTTCTACAGTTCCACACCTCCTTTCCTGCTGCTCATACAGGGGATGGGCTGTTCGTCCGACCGCTCGGTCGCCAATCTCCTTCCTAGGGTACCGACCTTTTATGTCTCAGATGTAAAGCAAGAAACAGAAGGCTCCCATGGTGTAGTAAATTTAAGATCCAAATTTATTAAGCCAAATAAAACGCTTGCATAAAAACAGGTTAAAATCAAACAAAACTTCCAGCAAGGGTAAAAGCACCTCTCACTAGGTATCCAGCAACGTTGTGTGCAGCCTACGCGTTACATCACGTCACGTGACTTCTTCAGGGCTGCTGGATTGGTCAAATCGTGTGTTATTTATATGTATGAGTCCAGACATTGTCCGGCGGCCATTTTGTTGTAGTCCGTTTTACCGCGCATGCGCCGCGGCCATTTTGTTGTGTGTCTAACCTTCACTGCTGACACCAGCTTTAGCTAAGGGCGGATCATAACTTGAAGAGCCGCCAATCCAGTGTCGAGGGAGGAGCAGAAAGAAGTGAAGCAAATGTGGGCAGAGACATGGCTATAGTGGATGACTCCTAATAGGATAATCACGTAGTGACCATTACGTTTGCATGTGTGATTGCAGGAACGGTTGTCAGTGCGCCTATGATCACAGATACATGTCAGAACGGATCCATTGCACTGTATCAGCACACTAGTACCATTAAACTCAGACATCTAATATCATGGAATGTGAATGTGTAGCGGCTGGATGTGGGGACACGGGCCAGATAAAATAGCTTATAGAGAGCCAGATGAGAACAACTAGTGTGTTATTATACAAAGAGGGGAAGTGAGAGCTGTCAGTGATGAGAAGGGAACCTGTGGAAAAACTCCTTCATGAAACAAAGCGCCTGTACAGCGCTCAGTGTGTGTGAATTCCAAAAGGGATGAAAGATGGGCAAATGAATAAGTGTAGGATGTCGATAAGCAAGCGCTTATAAAGTGACAAAGTTGGTAAGGTGACATTGCGCTGGTGCAAAAAAGTGCCTGTGCAGCGCCAAATTAAATGTGTAAAAAAGGTGTAAAAAAGGGTTTTTGTTTTTTTTTTTTAAATTAATATGCAAAATGCGAAACCACTATGTTGGGTTAAATGGATTACATAAAAAGAACCGAAATGAAAAGCAGGGCTTGCGATGAGTGAAAGGGATGGTGGTCCAAATTACAGGTGCAGAATACTTGAAACTGTCAAAATTTCCAATTTAAAGGGACATAACACTATAAAAGTATATGAATTTAAAAAATGTATTTAAAATAGGCAAACATCTTGCTGAATATATACTGAGGAGTTTCACAGGAGATATCAATAAAGTAAAATTGTAGTCTCATCTGTTACATTAATAATTACTCAGAAAGCAGTTCAAGTCAAATTCGACATTCATACCCCTTGGAGTCAGGGTTTTTAAAATGTATATCCATCTTGACTCCTTCTGACTCAGGGTTCTAATTTTGTGGTCCCCCCTCCAAGGCTTGTTGTATTTTTCAATCCCCCAAAACTGTAAATGTGAGGGATCTCTGTTGTGTGTGGTCAAAAAGTGTTTTGACACACTATGTTTGGGGAACCCTTTGATGATGTTTTGTATATGTTCCTTGACTCGAGTTTTCAGTGCTTTTTTGGTTCTACCTACATATTGTAATTTGCATGAGCACTGGAGTACATATACGACCCCTTCTGTATTACAGCCAATAAAATCTTTGATGCTGAAACTTTGACCTGTTGTGGTGGCTTGAAACTCAGTTTTTCTTCGTTTCTGGGCATGATTACAGGCATAGCAGTGTTTGCAAGGATAAAAACCGGTTGCATTAAAAAAGGTAAAGGAGTTCTTGGGTGGTGGTACTACCACATTTCTTACTAGTTTGTCCCTAATTGTTGAGGCACGTCTGTAGGTAAACTTCGGGCTTTCAGGTAGGATACTGTTGAGATGTTTATCCCATTTAAGGATGTGCCAATGTTTGTTGAACAATTTCTCTACTTCCTTATACTGAACATTAAAGTCCAAAATAATATTTGGTGCATCCGGATATGATTCCTGCCATTTTGTGGAGTCCTGTAGCATCCTATTTCTGTCTAGCAGATTGACCTCATTAATTTGTTTATCCAGTGTTTCTTCCGAGTAACCTTTGTCCATAAATCTTGTTTTTAGTAGAGAGGCTTGGTCCATATAGTCCCTTTCTATAGTGCAATTCCTCTTAATCCTTATAAGTTGTCCCTTAGGGATGTTATATAGCCAGGGTTTAAAATGGCAACTCTTAGTCGAGAGATAACTATTTCTATCTACACTCTTGAAGTGTGTACTTCTTAGGATTTCATTGCCTTCTATTCTGATGTTTAGATCCAAAAAACGTTTCTCGTGAATGATCCATTGTAGATTGATGTTTCTATCGTTAGTGTTTAGCTGATTGAGAAAGAGTTCCAGAGAAGTTTTATCACCATTCCATATCATTATTAGGTCGTCTATGTACCTTTTATATAAAGCAAGTTGGGGGGGTGTGTTGAAATAAACACTCTGTTCTTCCCATTGTGCCATGAATGCGTTGGCTACGCTTGGAGCAAATTTGGCCCCCATTGCAACTCCGGTCAGTTGTTTATAAAATTTCCGGTCATGCCAAAAAAAGTTGTTCTTGAGGCAGAAATCAACGCATTTGATAAGGTATTTTCTTTGTGGGCATTTTAAAGGACTATACTTCTTTAGGACCCATTTTGTCGCCTCACACGCTTGGTGGTGTTTGATTATCGTGTACAAGGAGGAAACATCCGCTGTAGCCAATAGGGAGCGTCCTTCTAAGACTAAGACCTTTGTATGTTGAAGTGTTTGTAGTAAATGTTTTGTGTCTTTCAAAAAGGAAGTAGTTAATTGTACTGCCGGTTGAAGGAATGTATCTATGTACTGTCCTACTCTTGCTGTGAGTGAGTCGATCCCATTGCTATGGGTCGTCCTGGGGGGTTCTCCTTATCCTTGTGGATTTTTGGTAATGTGTAGATTACCAGTGTTCTGCAAGCTTCTGGCATCAGGTATCTTGCTTCCTTTTTGTTTAGTATCCCTTTCTTCGTGCCCAGATGTATCAATTTCTCCAATTCTTTTTTGTTGGTAATAGTAGGGTTCCCCCTTAGTAGTTGATAGGTGTTTGAATCCTCTAGTTGGTGGTTGATCTCATTCAAATATTTCTCTTTCGATTGTAATACGACTCCTCCTCCTTTGTCCGCAGGACGTATCACACCCTCACCACTAGAGGGACACCAATTTACATGATTTTAGTTTATAGGCTGCGCAGTACTACTCCTGTTTATATTGATTGATATATATTTTGTCATATATTAAGTACAGCGGCAACCTAGCACTGCTTTTACTTTTTATCATTGCAATCACTGATCACCAGTGGCCATAGTAGCGCGAGGACCCTTGTTTCATTTTTACTTCAGCTCTGCAACTTTACCCTTGTAATTTGGATCAAGAAGGGTTGCCAGACAGTAATGATCCCTCTCCTTGATACCACGAATCCTAGGGTCTTTTTGCAGGCTTTTCAGAATCAGAGAGCCCACGCAGCGTAAGTCTGAGGAAGCATGAGTGTCCTCTGGGTCACTGAGGATGACATTATCAGGAACTACCTCCTCCCAGCCACATACAACTCCTTGGGTTTCTGGGGATTGAAAATCATGATCCCTTGAAGACTGCTGCATGTTGTCCTCCACATCCATACTGACACAATAATCCTCCTCCTCCTGTGTGTTTGGTGGCTCTGCAGTAATTCATTCTACATAAACGGGGCCTTGAGCGAAAAGGAAGTCCTCCTCTTCCTCCCGCTGTTCTGCCTCAAGTGCCCTGTCCATGATTCCACAAAGCATGTACTCCAGACAGAATATCAGAGGGACAATGTCACTGATGCATGCATTGTCGCTGCTCACCATCCTTGTGGCCCCCTCCAATGGTGACAGGACAGTGCATGCATCCTTAATCAGTAGCCACTGACATGGTGAAAAGAAGCCAAGCTCTCCTGAGCCTGTCCTAGTGCCATGCTCACAGAGGTACTCATTGATGGCCTTCTTCTGTGTGTGCAGCTGCTGCAGAATTGCCAATGTTGAGTTCCACCGGGTGAGCATGTCACAAATGAGGTGGTTGGTGGGCAGGTTGAATTCCCGCTGAATGTCAGCCAGCCGGGCACTGGCAATGTATGAACGTCGGAGATGATCACAGACTTTTCTGGCCTGCCTCAGGATATCTGGTGAGCCTGGGTACCTGGTCAAGAAACGCTACACCACCAAATTCAAGATGTGTGCCAAGAATGGAACATGTGTCAAATGTCCCTGCCGGAGGGCAGAGAGAAGGTTTGTGCCATTGCCGCATACAACCATTCCTGGCTCAAGCTGCCATGGCGTCATCCACCTCTGAGCCTGTCCCTGCAGAGCTGATATAATCTCTGCCCCAGTGTGGCTCCTGTCCCCAAGACAGACTAACTTAAGCACCACATGGCATCTTTTAGCCTGACTGCTTGCATAGCTTGCATAGCCCCTTGAACGCTTAGGGAGCACTGCAGCACTGCAGATTCAGAGGACAATTCTGCAGAAGAGGCCACAGAGGTAGAAGAAGAGGAGGGGCTGGAGGAGTCGGATGTGGCAAAATCACCACCAGCTTTATGGAGGCATGGTGGCGGAACTAGCTCCAACACTGCACCCTGTCCTGCGTCCTTGCCAGCTGCCAGCAGAGTTACCCAGTGCGCCGTGAAGGAAAGGTAACGCCCCTGACCGTGCCTGCTGAACCATGAGTCAGTGGTAATATGAACCCTGCTGCTGACCGCCTGTCCAACGAGGCCAAAACATTGCCTTTAACATGACGGTAGAGAGCTGGAATGACCTTACGTGAAAATACATTTATTTTGGGAACCTGCCACTGTGGGACAACACATTCCACAAATTCACTAAAGGGGCAGAGTCTACCAGCTGAAAAGGCAGCAGTTGGAGTGCTAGCAATTTGATCAAGCTAGCATTAAAACAGTGAGCATGTGGATGGCTGGGACAGTATTTTTTTTACGGTTTAGCAACTGGGATAGGGATCTTTGCCTGCTGAATTCACCTGGTGGTGTACTGCTAGCAGATTGGCTGCAAGTACTTCTGGCACGCATTGCTAGACCTTCATTCCTCTTAGTGCAGGTTTTGGAGAGGACTGGAGGTATAGAAGGGGTTGAGATCCCAGATGAGGAGCAAGGAGAAGCCCACCTTGTTTTCTGGTGTGGGCTTTTCAGGTGCTGTTGCCAACGGACTGCATGGCTGGTCATCATATTTCTTGTCAAGACAATAGTGCCCAAGCAGCTGGAGTTCTGACCCGCTTCAGACATAGATTGCAAATGACAATGGTGCGATCTACTGCACATGTATTGAAAAATGCCCACACCAAAGAACTTTTGAAAGTCAGCGGGGAGTCAGCAGCGCCCTGCACCTGTGGAGCTCTGTGGTCTGATGCAATTGGGTGGCTGCCCTTAGGCTGGCCCCTGGAGGACATCCTGCCTCATTGGAGCTGTGCCTCCTCCTCCTCCTCACTTTCCTCCTTTCTTCTCTCAGGCACCCAAGTACAGTCCGTGTCCTCATCATCCCTCCCTTCTCGTCACTGGAGCAAACTTGGCAGTATGCTGCAGCTGAGGGAGCATGACTACTAGTTTCTTGACCTTCTGCGGCATCCCCTGTCTCTAGGCTCATGCTACTCCCTTCCTCAACCTGAAAACCAACATCAGAGCCTTCAAATTGCTGCGCATTCTCCATTAGCATGTAACCGACACTATGTTCAAATAATTCTGGTGACTCCTCCGTGCATGATGGTGGGGCTACAGAAGGAGTAACTGTGGACAAGGATCCAGTGGAATAGGCCGCTTTGCCAGCTGTGTTGGAAGGCAAACTTGTATGAGCCTGGGTGACAGAGGATGAGGAGGATGAGGACGGCTTAGTTATCCACTCCACCAACTCTTCTGCATGTTGTGGCTGAATAGCACGGCCAACAGCCGCAAATAAAAGCACTCACTCAAATAAAAGGCTCACCCGCTGATGAAGTTCCGTTTCCGGAACGCAACATGTACAGGAGGAACCGGTAGTGATGTCACCCACGGCCACCCTGTGAGACTGGAACGCCAGTCGGATTGTACTGTATCCATGCTAATACTCCGGCACCTGGATAGAAGTGCTATTGCATGTGAGTGCTTTTATTTGCAAATTTTAATTAATAAATCGCTACAGAGAGCATTCAATTCTGTCCCTTTTGTACTCTTTTATGTTCATATCGCATGGGAGAAGCTATTGTGGAAGACAGAAGATTGGATGTTTATGTAAAATGATGTGACCTCTGGTGTGTTGAGCAGCCGTATATTAATTTGAGTCTGTTTAATAGATCAGCGCTGAATTCTATCCGTATTTGTATATATTTTAAGACACCACATCAAGTAGTGTACTATATACCATACACCCTCCAATGCACTGATATATAGTGTACACTCAATATACTGTGTCTATATAAAGTATCTCACAAAAGTGAGTACACATTTTTGTAAATATTTTATTCTATCTTTTCATGTGACAACACTGAAGAAATGACACTTTGCTACAATGTAAAGTAGTGAGTGTGCAGCTTGTATAACAGTGTAAATGGGCGGTCCCCTCAAAATAACTCAACACACAGCCATTAATGTCTAAACCGCTGGCAACAAAAGTGAGCCATTTTCCCTCCCTGGTATCACGTGACTCGTTAGTGTTACAAGGTCTCAGGTGTGAATGGGGAGCAGGTGTGTTAAATTTGAATTGGTGAAACAGCAGGCAGGCAGAGTCTCAGTTCAGCAGTATAAATGACTGCATGTGTACACCAGCCTCTAGTGAGCAGTTAAACACTGCTGGTTTGGGCTGTGCAGCAAATTGGTGAAACAGCAGGCAGGCCGAGGCTTGTAGTCCCACATGAACTCTTAGGAGGTTGCTGAGAGCGGCCACTTCCTGGTATGATAGGAACGCCCTTTCCCATGCTCTGGTTCCTGCTTCCCTGCTGTGATTACAGCACCTGTAGCTCCAGCTTGTCTCAAAATCATTGCCTCTGTGCTGAGCGATGTGGGATCTCAACATGGCTGCTGCCTTGGGTTGCTGAATAGATCTCTGGCTGTGTTCCCAGGTATCCTGGGTCCTCCTGCCTGCCTCTATAGAAAGGTTTTCTATTTTTAAAGGTTTTCTTGTGTTTTGTTTTTCCTGTTTTTATTAGTTTTTTTTGTTTATAAAAGAGTGCATTCTTCTTCTCTACACAGAGAGAAGGCCCAGATGCGGGATAAATGCCCGCAGGGAAGTACTAAAAAGCCACATCAACCGCAAAGAAAGAAGTGCTCAAAGCGTGATAAGTTGGGTCAGAGGAGTCGGTGGCGGCGGGATAAAATCCCTGTGGAATGCCACTCCAGATCACCCTCACCGGTGCCTCATTGCAGTGCCTTGAGCCCAGGCCAATTACTGTTTCGACACCAGAAAGCGACCACTAAGCGCTAGCATGTGCATAAGCAAAGACGCATATCCTCTTCATCTTCAGGAAGGGCCTCGGCCCGGGAAGAGGAGAAGGCTTGCTGGGCATGCGGGGCAAACTCCCTACCAGGGAGGTGTGTATACTTCTCTTGTTTGAAGGAAGCTGCATGTGATAATGCAGCAGATGCGCGCCAGGTGAAGCACTATATTAAGGAGGCAGTCAAAGGTGGCTTGAAAACCGTACCTAAGAGATCTCGGCCTAAGAAGCACTCATCCGCTTCAGAATCAGAGCCAGATGCTACATATCGCTACAGTTAAGATGAACATTCAGAGTATTCTGCGTCAGATCTGGAACCAGACACTCATGCATTTGATTTTTCCTTGATTCCTTCTTTGGGCCTGAATCGCATTTTTGGTGCATTTTGCGGATTTGCACTACAGTCTATTTGGCGTTGTTTCCTATGGAACACGTTTTGTGGTGTGTGTCTGCGGGATGCGGGGGACGCTGGAGATACATGGGTGTGAGTCGAGCCCTAGACCCCTTTCACACTGAGGCGCTTTTCATGCGCTGTCACACTGAAAAGGCGCCTGAAAAGCTCACGAAAACCTATTTCTATTAAAATCAATGAATGCTTTCACATTGGGGCAGTGCGCTGGCAGGGTGGGGAAAATACACCCCTCTCCATTGAAATGAATGGAAAGCTCTTCAAAAGTGCCTGAAAAGCTCTTCAAAAGCGGTCAGTGTTTTACAGGCAGTTTAAGAGCACCTCGGTGTGAGGGGACCTTTATTGGAGTCAGTAAAAGGCTATGAAATGGAAAGTGGGAACCTCACCCCCCTAAAAAAGTACTAGAGGAAATAATGGAAGATGAATGGGCAAAGCCCGATAAAAGATTGAACGTCCACAACAGGGTCTCAAAGTTGTACCCTTTCTGCTCTAAGGATGCTGAGCTTTGGGATTCCATGCCTAAGGTGGATGCCTCATTACAGAGACTAGCTCAGCACAACACTTTGCCTCTAAATGACTGAGCATCCTTCAAGATCCGATGGACCATAGGATAGATACAGATCTCAAAAGAATGTACACGGTAGCAGGAGCGGGTCCATTAAGATCACGGTATATTTTCTAGCAGAAGTAGCCATGGACCAGGTCAGGATGACAGTGAAATTGATGGCTCATTCTGTGACGGCAAGCAGAGCCCTATGGCTGAAGCATTGGTCAGTGGATAGTGTTTCCAAGCACATCCTTTGCTCAGTTCCTTTCGATGGGAAATTTTTTGGCAAGACCTTGGAGTCAGAGGTTCAACAAGCTTCTGGAGGGAACTCGGGGCTTATTCCGCAGGAAAGGAAAAGATTTCCTCAGCCCATTTGTCCTTTGGAGAGATCTAAAGAAGGTTTCAGGGAAGCTTCCGCATACCTTTCTTTAGGCAGTGGAAGGGGTAGGGTCCAGCCTTTCCCAAAGGAACCAAAGCCAAGGCGAACCAGCCAGTGAAAGCTCTTCTGAAGGGGTCCCTGTCCAGACTTCCCAAGTGGGAGCAGACTGTCTTACTTTGGAGAGGTCTGGGTGGAAGAAGTTTAAGATGCCTGGGTCTTAAACATCATTCAAAGAGGATATTGCCTAGAATTCAAGGAAAGACCTCCCTAGTCTCATTCTGTGGAGACCCAGATTCCTACTTGTCCAGGGAAAAGGGCGTTGTTTATTAATGTATGTAAAGAATTTATTGGCATCTCAAGAAATTCTGCCAGTTCTGGAGCACGAGAAGGAAGAAGGATTCTATTCTCCTCTGTTCTTGGTAACAAAATCCTCAGGAGGATTCAGGCCGGTCCTGGACTTAAAAGCCCTGAATGCCTTCATGAAAGTACCTCCATTCAGAATGGAGTCCTTGCAAACCATCATTGTCCATTATGAAGAAGGGAGATTTGCTAGCGTCAATAGACCTAGCGGATGCCTACCTACATGTGCCCATAAGTGCATCGCACTTCCATTTCCAATTTTGTTGTCTGCCATTCGGGCTGCACACAGCTCCAAGAACATTTTCAAAAGTTTTGGCAGTGGTAATCGCTATCTTAAGAATCAGAGGCATTCAAATTTTTCATTATCTGGACGACATTCTCCTCCGGGCCACATCAAAGTCCCTCCTTCAACAGCGCGTGCTGATAACCAGCAGCACTATCAGATGTTTTGGTTGGTTAATCAACCATCGCAAGAGTCGGTTGCAACCAGATCAAGTCCTAGAGTATCTAGGAAGGCAATTTGACATTACCCAAAGTCATGTATTTCTGCCTCTCAGGAAGATTGTGGAAATTCAGACCAAATCAGAAATAGTAATGACCTGGCCAAGTACCTGGGCCTGTTGTCTTCCACGATCCAGGTAGTACCCTGGGCCAGATGACAGAAGGGGAGATTTCAATACAATTTTCTCCATCAATGGGATTGCTACTTGTTAACCCAGAAGATTTACCATTCAGTACCAATGAAGCTGTCTCTGATGTGGTGGAAGATATTTCAGAATCTATACCGTGGGGTGCCTCTCGAACCTCCAATTCCAGTAGTGCTGACTACAGATGCCAGCCTAGTAGATCGGGGAGCTCATTCCTTAGGCCAACAAGTACAGGGCAAATGAGAGGCATCTCTATTTCAGGATTCAAACCTGTTAGAATTAGAGGCCGTTTGGCACGCTCTAGTAACCTTCCAATCGATGAGGGGCGGGGGCGGACTGGCCATTGGGCAAACCGGGCATATGCCCGGTGGGCTGGTGGGGCCGCCAGTCCGCATGTTATTTCGGCCGCCCGCCCGCCTATGTAGAGAAGAGTGAGAACTAGACAGTCACTGCTGTCTGCTGCTGAGTGCTGACAGTCAGTCTGACTGTGACACACTCATGCAGCCTGGCCGGCTCCGCGGTCGGCTCCGCGGAGAGGGCCGGCCGCACCTCATCCATTCTTCCCTCCAGCTTTCCCGGCTGCTCCATGAGCCGGCGCCGCTCACACAGCCTCACCACAGCAGCTCAGCCGTCTGGCTAAGGAGAGCGGCCACCGGCCGCAAATAAGGAGATGAGATAACGGAGGGGCTGTCCAGCCCAGCCAGGACAGGTGACCGCTGTGCCCGCCCCGCCTTGACCATGAGCATGAAGGAAGGGGGAGGAGTCTCACTGCACCAGAAGAAGACACTCACGAGGCGAGGGGGGTCCTGAAGTGAACTGTCGGTGTCTGCAGAAAAGTAAGTGATCTGACTGACATTATCCAATCATGCCATGGCCCCTACATGCCAGCCTGTCCAAGTGTCTAGTGATGTTATATTATATTAATTTATGCAGCTGAACAGTAAAGAGATGGCATTTGGGTGGGAGGCTGGCAGCGGGGGGGGCATTTCTGACCCCCAAGATGGGGTTAAAAGGGCCTGCGTGTGGTGCTTCCAAAGAGGTGTACAGGCACTGTACCCTTTCTTTCAGGGGCGGTGTGCAGGGGCGGTGTCGGTATTGAAGTGGTTAACGTCCTGTGTGCATGAGGCCTAAGTATGCAGGCAAAGCTGGTCTGAGGCTGTCTCTTTGCAGGTCTGGGGCTGTCTCTTTGCAGGTCTGAGGCTGTCTCTTTGCTGGTCTGAGGCTGTCTCTTTGCAGGTCTGAGGCTGTCTCTTTGCTGGTCTGGGACTGTCTCTTTGCTGGTCTGGGGCTGTCTCTTTGCTGGTCTGAAGCTGTCTCTTTGCTGGTCTGGGGCTGTCTCTTTGCTGGTCTGGGGCTGTCCCTTTGCTGGTCTGAGGCTGTCTCTTTGCTGGTCTGAGGCTGTCTCTTTGCTGGTCTGAGGCTGTCTCTTTGCAGGTCTGAGGCTGTCTCTTTGCTGGTCTGGGGCTGTCCCTTTGCTGGTCTGAGGCTGTCTCTTTGCTAGTCTGAGGCTGTCTCTTTGCAGGTCTGGGTCTGTCTCTTTGCTGGTCTGAGGCTGTCTCTTTGCTGGTGTGGGGCTGTCTCTTTGCTGGTCTGGGGCTGTCTCTTTGCTGGTCTGGGGCTGTCCCTTTGCTGGTCTGAGGCTGTCTCTTTGCTGGTCTGAGGCTGTCTCTTTGCTGGTCTGAGGCTGTCTCTTTGCAGGTCTGAGGCTGTCTCTTTGCTGGTCTGGGGCTGTCCCTTTGCTGGTCTGAGGCTGTCTCTTTGCAGGCCTGAGGCTGTCTCTTTGCTGGTCTGAGGCTGTCTCTTTGCTAGTCTGAGGCTGTCTCTTTGCAGGCCTGGGTCTGTCTCTTTGCTGGTCTGAGGCTGTCTCTTTGCTGGTCTGGGGCTGTCTCTTTGCTGGTCTGAGGCTGTCTCTTTGCAGGTCTGAGGCTGTCTCTTTGCTGGTCTGAGGCTGTCTCTTTGCAGGTCCGAGGCTGTCTCTTTGCTGGTCCGAGGCTGTCTCTTTGCTGGTCTGAGGCTGTCTCTTTGCTGGTCTGAGGCTGTCTCTTTGCAAGTCTGAGGCTGTCTCTTTGCAGGTCTGAAGTCTGAGGTCAGATGACGTATCTTTTATACGAAACATGTCGGGAACCTGCTGCCCTGATTTGCTGCGTTTTTGTGTTTGAAAAAGACTTTTAAGAAACGTTTTACCTTATGCCTGATTGATAGGTTTTTTAACCTCATTTGTAATAAACGCACCTCATGCCAAGAGGTTTTTACACTATTTCGAGTTTTCTTTTATCTCTCCCGAATCCACCCAATTGGGGTCCATTGATCCACCCCTCTTCACCCACCACCACCGCGGACGAACGCTTGGATCTTGGGGATACCTCCGTCTTTCAAGTAAGACCCACGTTTTCGAACAGAATGTGTGACGTTCCTTACACAGTGGAGGACACCCATCCGGAAATCCAGTTCCCATAGGAGCAACCCTCACATGAACCATAAGAGAATCCCTGGTGGAACGCAGGATATACCATCTACTCTTCAATACATACCTTGGCACCTGGTGAATGGTCCAACGCTCTACTATATCTGAAATCTGGTAAGTCTCCATCCTAACAAGACTGGAGAATATCTTATCCTTGTTTTATGGAACTGATTTACAGAATTTACTCAAAATTTACCTGCGGACTCTGAGCCTATCCAATCATCTTCAGTCATTCCGGACTTGCATGAACTGTCCCTTTGCTGGTCTGAGGCTGTCTATTTTCTGGTCTGAGGATGTCTCTTTGCAGGTCTGGGGCTGTTTCTTTGCAGGTCTGCGGCTGTTTCTTTTCTGGTCTGGGGCTGTTTCTTCGCTGGTCTGAGGCTGTCTCTTTGCAGGTCTGAGGCGGTCTCTTTGCAGGTCTGGGGCTGTCCATTTGCTGGTCTGAGGCTGTCTCTTTGCAGGTCTGAGGTTGTCTCTTTGCAGGCCTGAGGCTGTCTCTTTGCTGGTCTGAGGCTGTCTCTTTGCTGGTCAAGGGCTGTCCCTTTGCTGGTCTGAGGCTGTCTCTTTGCAGGTCTGAGGCTGTCTCTTTGCAGGTCTGGGGCTGTTTCTTTGCAGGTCTGGGGCTGTTTCTTTGCTGGTCTGAGGCTGTCTCTTTGCTGGTCTGAGGCTGTCTCTTTGCTGGTCTGAGGCTGTCTCTTTGCAGGTCTGAGGCTGTCTCTTTGCAGGTCTCTTAGCCAGACTTTGATGTTTCTCAGAACATCCTGTCACCGACCACCTATGCGAACGATTGTCGTACCCCCCACCCCCCCCCCATCGGGCTGCCCAGTCTAAAATGCCCGGGCCTATTTTTTGTCCCAGTCCGGGCCTGATGAGGGGGCAGTCAAAGTCCTTTCCGAAAACAAACCATGGTAGCCTACATGGCCCGGCAAGGGGGCACCAAGAGCCTCCCACTGCTCAGAGTGACATGCCAGATTTTTCCCTAACAGCAGCATACCTACCGGGTCCACAAAACAAGCTAGTGGATCAACCGAGTCGGAGATTCTTGGATCTGAAAGAACGGGGCTTGAATCCCAGATACCTGTTCAAAATTTACAAGGTCTGGGGGACATCGGTCATAGAGTGGAAGTGGAGAAAATAGGCGCAGGGCCAAGCAGTGGGTCTGCAAGGGTTGAGGTTTGTCCAGGGAGAGGGACTGCAGATCGGCAGCTCTTCTGTGGTTAAGCCAAGCCACAACACTAGAATACAATAACAAAGAGAAGGCGCCTCTAAATGCAGAAAGTTTTATTACAATAAAATATGCACAGGATGATTACACTCACAGATTGAGAATCTTAGAAGAGCGTGTCCGCACTTTTGTCTGCGGATAGACATAAAGGATAGCAGTGTCTATTTCCTGCGGGTCCCTGTGTGCTGATCGTCCGTGGGAAGGAAGTCCATCGATTGGGGCGACCGCCTGCGGTCGTGTCTGTGTGATTCCCCTCGTGGCGATGGAGATGGTGAGGAAGTCCCAGGGTCCGCGCGCACAGCGTCCCGCGTCACTGGTATGCGACGCGTTTCAGAGTCTGCAGGCCTGCGATGTGTGGAGCAGGCGCACTCTTTCATCAGGCAGTAGAGTGACAGGAGAAGAGCTCACTGCTATATGTGGAGAGAGGGGGGAGGGGGGAGGGGTGGAGAAGGAAGAAGGGGCCTGGGGATGCCATCTAGCGGCCGGATATAGGTATAGCATGGTAAAAACAATAATATAAACTGTGCAATACAGGTTTAAATGCAGCATATTAAAAAACACATTCAGAAGGGCTAGCGGTGTCCTAATAAGTACAGAATGGAAATGCTTTGCATCTTGAAATTAAAATATAGGAGGGGGACATGGAATTAATAATATGTAGTAAATAAAAGGAGGGTTTACATGCATAGGTAATTGCTAGATACTATAATGTATAGTAAGTAAAAGTATAAGAAATTGTTAGATACATATTAGACATGTTTTTTCAATAGATGTGGTTATGACATAGGAAAATAAAAACATACAGCAATACGAATTGTGTATGAGGTAATACATGTAAAAAAGTAATAAATTGATCTGGGAGGTATTGGGCGTAGAGTATGGGATATAAATTGTAAAGTGATATAATAGATGACATGTATATATATATATTATATATATGTATTATTTTCAATGGTGAGTGGTTCTAAAAGGTAGTTGGGCAACCCATGGTGCTCTAAACACATATATATGTATATCCTTTATGCATTAGGGTAGGGAATACAAAGGGAAATGCAAAGGTCAACTCATGGGTATATGGGAGAACAATAAGGTGCTATATGTTGGTGTGATCAACATTGCACAGTCTTAGTGGAGTATGAGTATGTAGATGAACAAACGTAATGGTATGTGTGATTAATGATGTGGAGTATGAGTATGTAGATGAACAAAAGTAATGGTATGTGTGATTAATGATGTGTAGGTAGCTGGTTTCCCTAGTAGGGGATGTGTATGCATGGGACCCTGTATAGAGCATATAAGATGTCTGTTAGCCAGAGATCAGTAGGTGTTAATGAAAACATAGGATAGTGGGGCCAATACAGATATGTGTGGTTACTTACTTATCCGGTAGACCCTCCACCCCCAATGAGGACAGAAAGTGCACAAACACCTAGATATAAATGGAAAAAAGTTAGCCAAGAAACTGGTATGATGGTTTACAATATGGTTGCAATTTCAATAGTTTCATTGAGGCCCCCAGGCGAGAGTGCGTCCAGGGTATAAATCCAGAAGGTCTCTCTGGCGCAGAGTTTTTTGAAACGCTCTGCTCCAGAGAGAGAGCCGGGAATCTGTTCCACAACCCAGACCTCCAGGCCATCAGTTGATTTTTGGTGAAACTCAGCAAAGTGGCGAGGTACACTGTGGATATCTTTCCCACCCTCAATGAGCCTCCTATGTTTGCCAAACCGTTGGCGGAGTGGGCAGATGGTGCGGCCAACGTATATTAGGCCACATGGGCAGGTATAAGGGCATAAACGACATAGTCGGATGAACAGTTGTAAAAGCCCTCCAAATGGTACGTGTTGTTTTTGTAGGTGAAGGATTTTCGGCCATGTTTTACATACTGGCAAGTTTTGCACAGAGCCTTTCTACATTGGTACATGCCTAGTAGGGGGACCAAGTGCTGTTGGCTGGGTGGTGGGCCTGAGGGTCTGATTTTGCTAGGGGCTATCTTGTTTTTGAGGCTAGGGGCTTTCCTGTATGTACATCTGGGGCGTGTGGGTAAAATGGTGCCCAGGTGTGGGTCTGTCTGAAGAATACTCCAATGTTTGGACAAGATTTTTTCCATTTTTTTATGTTGGGAGTGGAAAGTGGTCAGGAACCTGTAAGCAAAATTGTTGTCATCATTTTTTGGTTTTTTGGGGGGCATACCTGGTTTGTAATATTCATAGGCCTGGTCGACCAAGGATGTAGGATATTGTTTGTCCAGAAATTTTTTTTCTTGAGCAGAGTGCTCTGGGTGTTATAATGCTCTATACTTTTACTTACTATACATTATAGTATCTAGCAATTACCTATGCATGTAAACCCTCCTTTTATTTACTACATATTATTAATTCCATGTCCCCCTCCTATATTTTAATTTCAAGATGCAAAGCATTTCCATTCTGTACTTATTAGGACACCGCTAGCCCTTCTGAATGTGTTTTTTAATATGCTGCATTTAAACCTGTATTGCACAGTTTATATTATTGTTTTTACCATGCTATACCTATATCCGGCCGCTAGATGGCATCCCCAGGCCCCTTCTTCCTTCTCCACCCCTCCCCCCTCCCCCCTCTCTCCACATATAGCAGTGAGCTCTTCTCCTGTCACTCTACTGCCTGATGAAAGAGTGCGCCTGCTCCACACATCGCAGGCCTGCAGACTCTGAAACGCGTCGCATACCAGTGACGCGGGACGCTGTGCGCGCGGACCCTGGGACTTCCTCACCATCTCCATCGCCACGAGGGGAATCACACAGACACGACCGCAGGCGGTCGCCCCAATCGATGGACTTCCTTCCCACGGACGATCAGCACACAGGGACCCGCAGGAAATAGACACTGCTATCCTTTATGTCTATCCGCAGACAAAAGTGCGGACACGCTCTTCTAAGATTCTCAATCTGTGAGTGTAATCATCCTGTGCATATTTTATTGTAATAAAACTTTCTGCATTTAGAGGCGCCTTCTCTTTGTTATTGTATTCTAGTGTTGTGGCTTGGCTGTCTCACTGTACGGTCTAAAAAGGGATTGTCGTCGTATGGATGGCCCAGGTGTTTTGTTCGATCACCTAGTTGGCTCAGCCTCTAAGAACCTAGACTTTCTTGCCCCGAACTTAGGGTCTATGGACAAGTTTTAAATGTTCCAGACCCCCTGTAGCCAGTATCTCACCTTCACCTCTTTTATCCGCGTCCCGGTTCGTCACCCAGACGTTCCCAACTCCAAACAGGTCCCTCTCCCTGACGTCTAGCCGTCGAGAAGACACCAATTCGGTTCGGTGTTGTGATCTTATGTTATTGTTTCTCTTCCGCGGAGATTTACGTCTTTC
>BLSH010408337.1:40427-62411 GCA_018402905.1 Glandirana rugosa
TAATGCACTGATATATAGTGTACATTCAATACGCGGTGTATATATATATATATAGATAGATAGATAGATAGATAGATATAGATATATACTAGACTGTATATATTTTAAGACACCATGCCAAGTGTACTATATACTGTATGTACACGTGCGAATGCACTGATATATAGTGAACATTCAATATGCTGTGTGTGTGTGTATATATATATATATATATATATATATATATACACACTAGACTGTATATATTTTAATACACCATGTCAAGTGTACTATACACCGTACGTACACCCCCAAATGCACTATAATGCACTAATATATAGTGTACACTCAATACACTGTGTATATATATATATATATATATATATACTAGACTGTATATATGTTAATACACCACGTCAAGTGTACTATATACCATACGTACATCCCCGAATGCACTGTTATATAGTGTACACTCAATTAGCTGTGTGTATTTATATACTAGACTGTATATATTTTAAAACACCACGTCAAGTAGTGTAGTATATACCGTACACCCCCGAATGCACTGATATATAGTGTACACTCAATACGCTGTGTGTATATATACACTAACATAAAGACCGCAGCGCCTCTAAGTGCAGTATACACCTTTAATGGGACAGATAAAAACAATAGTACACTCACAAAAGAAGGTAATGAGATCACAGAAAAGGATCATCCATGGGTGGCAGGGAGATGAGCGATGCTGTGGCAGCCGTAGACCAGAAGCCTGGACCTGACACACTGGTGGCTTCCAGCGCAAACAGGACACAGGGAGCCGACCTCCGAGCATTCGCACACAAGAGCGCCGCGTCACTTCCGGATCAACCCAACGGGAGGTGCGTGCGTTCGGATCATTCATGATCCCTCATCAGGCGAGGCAGAGGCCATCTTACAGTGGGGCAACCCTATATATAGCTAAGGGCATAGTGGGCAAACTTGATGATGTACATGCAAGACTATTAAGCCAGTTTTATAGACAAAACTAATGGGGACAAATATAAGGCAATATAGCATACAAAGTATTCATGAAGGTAAATTTCATCATAAATGTGACAATAATTAAATAATAAAAAATAACAATAATTAAAATAAAATTTAATTTTTAAAAATAAAAATACAAATTAATATAATAATATATAATAAAAAATACATATAAGCAAAAATATATGCAAAAAAAAAAAAAAAGGTCATTATTTAAGATAAAAATAAAAAAGTGAAGAGAACTAATGAGAATATAAATAGACATAAAAATAAAAATAATAATAAAAATAAATATAAAAATAAGCACGCGTCTATACCTGACACAACACCAACTGGTGCTGTTAAGCAGATGGACATGCACAATGTTAATCAAACTAGTAGGAAAACCAAGGTCATACTGAAATGTGGTCATACAAACAGAAAAGGGAGAAAATCTATCATAAGTACACGAACTAAAATTAATTATAAGATTATAAAGTCTCAAGACTATATAATCACAATACCAAGCAAAGAAGAGAATTTCTTAAAAACTTTCTAAAGAAATCTCTCCATATATATATATAAAAATATATATAAAATGTATAAAAGATTGTGTAGAAACCAGACTCACCCTTTAATAAATTAGAGGAGTGTGTTGACCTCAATCTCCTCATTCATACCCCCAGGAGAGAGGGTGTCCGGGGTAAAAATCCAAAAATTCTCCCTATTACACAGCCGTTTGTACCGTTCGGCCAAAGGGAAGGTATTAGGGATGGACTCTATGACCCAGACTCGCAATCCTTGAACACATCGTTCATGATATTCAAGAAAGTGTCTAGGGACACTATGTTTGTCTGAGCCCTTGTCAACAAGATTTCTATGCTCACCAAACCTCTTCCTCAGAGTACGAATGGTACGGCCCACGTAGAGTAAACCACATGGGCACAACAGACAGTATACCACGTACTCCGAGGAACAGTTATAGAAATCAGAGAGACAATAGCGCTTACCTTTGGAAACAAAGTCTTTTTGACCATGGGTCACATGTGCACACGTGAGAGAGAGGTTTATTGCACCTACACATTCCCTTGATATTAAAAAACCTCAGGGGGCCACTCCCGGAATGTGATAAGGATTTAATCCTACTGGGAGCTATTTGGGTTTTAGGTTCCTAGCACGTCTATAGGAAACCTTAGGAATGGCAGGAATGGTGTCTTTTAGTAAAGGGTCCCCAGTGAGAATGGGCCAGTGCTTTTTAAATATATGCTCCATCCTCCTAAACTTGCTGTGAAATTGCGTGGTAAAACGCAAAGGTAGGGTACCTGAATCAGACTTGGTGTTCATAATACGTTTCTCATCTGACAGAAGATAATGGTTAAAGGCTTCATCAACCAAGGGGGGTGAGTAGCCCTTTTCAAGAAACTTTTGTCGCATCAGTTGACCGTGCGAGCGAAAGTCTTCCTCGCGCGTACAGTTATGCCTGAGGTGGCAAAATTGGCTCTTAGGGATATTTCTAACCCACCGCGGGTGATGGCAACTTCCAAAATGTAGATAAGAGTTACCCGCTGTGGGCTTGGTGAAGTTTTGAGCACAAACGTGGTTATCATAATGAAAGAGTTTTTAAAAATTAAATTTTATTTTAATTATTGTTATTTTTTATTATTTAATTATTGTCACATTTATGATAAAATTTACCTTCATGAATACTTTGTATGCTATATTGCCTTATATTTGTCCCCATTAGTTTTGTCTATAAAACTGGCTTAATAGTCTTGCATGTACATCATCAAGTTTGCCCACTATGCCCTTAGCTATATATAGGGCTGCCCCACTGTAAGATGGCCTCTGCCTCGCCTGATGAGGGATCACGAATGATCCGAACGTGCGCAACTCCCGTTGGGTTGATCCGGAAGTGACGCGGCGCTCTAGTGTGCGAATGCTCGGCTCCCTGTGTCCTGTTTGCGCTGGAAGCCACCAGTGTGTCAGGTCCAGGCTTCTGGTCTACGGCTGCCACAGCATCGCTCATCTCCCTGCCACCCACGGATGATCATTTTCTGCGATCTCATTACCTTCTTTTGTGAGTGTACTATTGTTTTTATCTGTCCCATTAAATGTGTATACTGCACTTAGAGGCGCTGCGGTCTTTATGTTCTTGCTCCACAGAGTCTTCCTGCTCGTTCCAGCTGGCTGCCTCCTCCGGCTGCACACCATCTTTTACACCATATATATGGACGTTTTGGGACTATTGCCTTCCTATCCCTTCATACCCTCCACGTTTTTGATTGTTATGTTTATATGTTTTAATCAGAAGGTTGGAGTGACTTGTGAGCGCAGTGTTCACTATCTCATTTGCTGTATATATACACTAGACTGTATATATTTTAAGACACCACGTCAAGTGTACTATATACTGTATGTACACCTGCGAATGCACTGATATATAGTGAACACTCAATACACTGTGTGCATATATACTAGACTGTATATATTTTAATACACCACGTCAAGTGTACTATATACCGTACATACACCCCCGAATGCACTGATATATAGTGTACACTCAATACGCTGTGTGTGTGTATATATATATATATATATATATATATATATATATATATATATATATATATAGATATATAGATAGATATAGATATATACTAGACCAGGGGTAGGCAACCTTTTAGAGGTGGAGATCTACCCGATCAACATGGAAGAGATCAAAGATCACCAGGTGCCACGCCATTTAAAAAAAAAAAAAATTAACTAGAAAGCCCCCAATGAAAAGTTGGGACAGCATAAAGAAACTAGAAAAATCGTATAAAACGAATGCCACTGTAGAAATTTAAACTTAGCCCACCTAATTTAGCTTCAGTGAGAAATTCTGCATTTACTATTTTTTTTTTTCATGTCTGGCAAGTAATCGGTCACCCCCACAAGACTGATGTTGAAGTTCATCATAAAAACAGAACATCTGGTACTGCAGGCTGATTTCATCGACTTCTTTCAGGCCTCAGTACTATGTAGAGCAGTGTACAGGGGTCAGTAGGATGTGGGGTAGTGTACAGAGGTGAGTAGGATTTAGGGCAGTGTACTGGGGTCAGTAGGATGTAGGGCCGTGTACAGAGGTCAGTAGGATGTAGGGCAGTGTACAAAGGTCAGTAGGATGTAGGGCAGTCTACAGAGGTCAGTAGTATGTAGGGCAGTGTGCAGAGGTCAGTAGTATATAGGGCTGTGTACAGAGGTCAGTAGTATATAGGGCTGTGTACAGAGGTCAGTAGTATGTAGAGCTGTGTATAGAGGTCAGTAGTATGTAGGGCAGGGTACAAAGGTCAGTAGTAAGTAGGGTAGTATACAGGGATTAGTAAGATGTATGGCAGTGTACAGAGGTCAGTAGTATGTAGGGCTGTGTACAGAGGTCAGTAGGATGTAGGGCAGTGTACAAACATCAGCAGTATGAAGAGCAGTGTATAGGGATCAGTAGAGCAGAGGACAAGGGGTTAGGAGGGTATGGTGCTGGGGGGGTCAGGATGGCATGGTATTGAGGGGTCAGGAGGGCACAGTGCAGGGAGGTCCGGAGGGCACAGTACTAAGGGGCCAGGAGGGCATGGTATTGGGGGGGTCAGGAAAGCATGGTACAGGGAAGTCAGGAGGGTATAATAATAAGGGGCCAGGAGGGAATGGTATTTGGGGGGTCAAGAGGGCACAGTAGAGGGAGATCAGGAGGGTACAGTACTAAGGGGCCAGGAGGACATGGTATTGGGGGGTCATGAGGGCACGATACAGGGAGGTCAGGAGGGTACAGTACTAAGGGGCCAGGAGGGTATGGTATTGGGGGGTCAGGAGGACAGTACAGGGTGTTAGCAGGGTACAATACTCGGGGCTCAGAAGGGCAGAGTACAGGGGGAGTCAGGAGGGCATGATGCAGGGAGATGCAGGGAGGTGAGGAGGGTACAGTACCAAGGGGCCAGAGGGCACTGTGCAGGAAGGTCAGGAGGGTATAGTACTTAGAGGCCAGAAGGGTATGGTATTGGGAGGGTCAGGAGGATATGGTATTGGTGAGGTCAGGAGGATATGGTATTGTGGTGCTAGGGGGGCAGGGTACTGGGGGCTCAAGAGGGCAGGGTACAGGGAGGGTCAGGAGAGCATGGTGCAGGCAGGTTAGGAGGGTATAGTATTGGGGGATCAGGAAGGCACAACAGTTCTTTACTTATGCAGAGTGGCGAAGGGAATCTATCATGGCAGAGCAGAATGTCCTGATCCCCACCGGCCCTCCTTTCACATGTTACCTTCCAGTTCCTTGGATGGATTGGAGGGGGAGGACTGGTGTGGAGGCGCGCACTACAGCAAGTATATAGAAGAATACCGTTTGGGTTACAAAATGCACAAGCAACATTCCAGCGGAAAATGGACAAGATTCTGAGGCCCCATCAGAAGTATGCTGCAGCCTACGTGGACAATGTGATTATCCACAGTACGGATTGGGCCTCACATCTGCCAAAAGTGCAAGCCGTGTTAGACACCATAAGGGAAGCTGGGTTCACGGCCAATCCAAAAAAATGTACCGTTGGACAGGAAGAGGCCAAATATCTGGGGTACACTATTGGGAGGGGAGTAATAAAACCCCAAGTCAACAAAGTGGAAGCCATAGATAGTTGGCCGTGCCCCAACAGTAAGAAGCAGGTTTGAGTGTTCCTCGGAATTGCTGGATACTATCGGCGATTCATTCCTCACTTTGCTTCACAGGCTGTGCCCCTAACCAACCTGACGAAAGGGAAAGAGTCTGTCATGATGAAGTGGACCCCAGAGGCTGAAGCAGCCTTCCAGTCTTTGAAAAAAGCCTTATGTAGCCAGCCAGTGCTGTACTCCCCTGACTTTTCTAAGGGCTTTGTTGTACAGACTGATGCATCAGATGTGGGCTTAGGAGCAGTGTTGTCCCAGGTTTGGAAGGGGGAAGAGCACCCAGTCATTTATCTCAGCAGAAAACTGAAATCCCACAAAGAGAATTATGCCACAATTGAGAAAGAGTGTTTAGCTGTGAAGTGGGCGCTAGATTCCTTTCGTTACTATTTGCTGGGTAGACACTTTGACCTGGTTACTGATCACGCGCCCTTCAAATGAATGGCTCAAAACAAGGAGACCAACAGAAGTGTAAATAGGTGGTTCCTTGCCCTGGAGAAATTCAACTTTACTGTGAAGCATCGCCCGGGTGTTCAAATGGGGAATGCGGATGCTTTGTCTCGGGTACCTGCGTGCCTGACTGCTTGTGTTCCAAACTCCAGGTTGAAACAAAGGGGGAGGGGTATGTGACAGCAGGCAGGTAAAATCACCTGGTTGCATCCAGGATGGCAGGTATATTTGTCCCAGGTTTATACTCTGCTGATTTCTACCACTAAGGGGAAGTGCTGAGAGTCTTGCAGGGGTAGAAGTAATGAGCCCAGCTGAGTTGAGCTAGCTCATTAAAGTGGTCGTCAACCTGTGACAACCACTTTAATCTACAGGTAAGCCTAGAATAAGGCTTACCTGTAGGTGCACTGCATATCTCCCAAACCTGTACGGTTCAGGAGATATGCAGTGTTTTGCATGTGCCAACGTAATTTCGGCACATGCGTAGTGAAGAAGCGGCCTCCGTGCTGTTTCTCCACTGACCCTGTGCCGTGACTGGCGGCTCCCGCGCGCATGAGCGGGAGTGACATCACGCGACTCCGGCCAGTCATAGAGCCAGAGTCGCAGCCCCGGAAGGAAGAGGGGCAGAAGATGGATGCAGCCAGCACAGGGGACATCGCTGGACGCCGCAGGCTTCATTTCCAGGTAAGTGGCACATAATAGGCTACTATGCGGTGCATAGTAGCCCATTATGCTTCTACTTTACAGGGTTATAATGAGGAAGTAAACCCAATCTGGGTTTACTTCCTCTTTAAGGCCTGTACATAAACACCCAGCAGGCATAGGTGAGTGCTCCACCCTGGAACCAGTGTCTGTGTGAATAGACTGGGGAGCGTTACACAGATCCTCTGAGGTAAGAAGCCTGTGTGGTTGATTATAACAGCAGGGAGATAGATGCTAGGTGTAGCACAAGGCTGCACCTAGCTGGCAGACAGGGAAACCTACAAAGTTTAGTAAGTGGCCAAGTTGGCAAGGATTTATTTTGTTTGTTTTTGTTTTGCTGTTTTTCTACAATTGTACATAGTATAAATAAACCACACTTGTGTTTTCATCTACAACTGCTGTTTCAGTGTGCCTATTTTGCGTAGTGAACCCTTCCAGGGGGTCTCACACATCCGCTGCCGAGCTAACCCCCTTACAGTTGGTGGAGTAAGCCAGGGGCAGTTTTTTTGAAAGGCCAGCATGGAAGAGTTACTGAGACAGCTTGCTGTAGCAAATGCTTGTGTTTTCATCTACAACTGCTGTTTCGCTGTGCCTGTTTTGTGTAGTGAACCCTTCCAGGGGGTCACACACACCCGCTGCCGAGCTAACCCCCTTTCTATATATATATATATATATATATATATATATATATATATATATATACTAGACTGTATATATTTTAATACACCACGTCAAGTGTACTATATACCGTACGTACAACCCACTAAAATGCACTGATGTATAGTGTACATCCAATACGCTGTGTATATAGTACAGGGACTACCTATTACAGCCCAAACTAAATTGAGTCAGGCTGAAAGATCATGATGTCGAGTGGAGATTGTGACATCATCTGTGATGTCACCCACCTGACTCTCCAACTCACCAATCAGAAGAATTCATTCATAAAATAGAATGAATGACTGAGCAGTGCTCATGCCAAATCAATTTTGGACTGGTAATGGGACAGGAAGTCCTCATCCCGCTGTTGGAACACAGCGCTGTATACTCTATGTAGCTCATACTACATAGAGTTTATGCAGTGTTCCCAGTGGGTGCATCTGTTAATACAGGAAATAGTTTCTTTGGGACCAGCTTGGCCCAGACAAATTATTTAAAGTCATAGTAAACCTGGGGTTAGGCTTTAAGGGGATCATGAAGGTTTTTTTCCCCACTGGAGCTAATTGGATCACGCTTTATAGTGTTTTTTTTTGCCTTCCTTTGGATTAACAGGGGGTATAGGGTTCTGATTATGCAGGTTTTTTTGTAAGAATTCTCCAAGTTTGGTGCTTTAATAAAAAAGTGGTTACCATTTTTACCCATAAGTGAATTGTCACCTACTTTGTTTTTTGTGGAGTCAAGTATAATAAACTGCAGCTTCTTCTAAACCTAGGTCCATCATTTGCTGACATCTACCTGTATATGATAAAGTATTAGAAGCCCTAGTAGTTTTTATTGTACTGATTTACAGCCATCACTCACCTTTGGGCCAGTCAGCTAATCACAGAAATCCAATCTCGATCATTGCTGTGTCAACATATTTATGCAAGCAATACAGAATAAAAATACAGCATTATCTAACTGCGAAGCAAAGCAGACATGCCATTACAAACCTATTATGGTTACTCATTTTTATTGCTCCACTCTCATTTCCTCTCTTCCCAAATCCTCAATGCTTCTGCTGTCCACCTTGTCATCTCTCTGCTTTAAAACAGCAACAATACAGATTTTCTACAAACCCTGTTAAAGAAATACAGATTTAGCCAAATGTGCTTTACACGACTGTGGCCTTTGCCTAGCAGATAGATTTTAAAAATGGGCTGCGCTAAAAGAAGGGATCCAAAAATGACATCACACACATAAGAGTAAACAAGATTAGCATAAGTCAATAGAGTCCTAGTTTATAGGAATCTGAATGGTGGAACACAAGCAGTATCTACAACGTGGGAACATGAGTCCATGTAGATCAATTGATATGGCCAGATAATTGTAAAGTTCATCAATAATAGAAGTCCTTATTGCAATAAAATAGGTAAAGGGGAACACCACGTGCATCTGAAGTTGTATAAACATGCAGTGATCTGTTCCCAGACAATGAGAGTCACTTACCAGATGCACCTGGGGTGTGCACTTGTGGCTTTTCACCCAGCCAGGGTCCCACTATGAGGTGACGTGGACCTCTCTCGTTCTCCTTATACCCAGGTGAGCAGACCTCAATCGGAGTTCACAATGCCCATATATGAAAAAAACCTCAATAGTGAATTAAAACGGCTTTATTAAACATAAAATATTGCACTTACATCAACTCCGCATCAGATCACGTATGTAAAAGCCGGCCAGCTGTCTGAGTGTAAAACTGTAATGGCAGTGACGTCAGCCCATCCTCCCGACGTACGTTTCGTCTTCGGATAGACGTCGTCCAGCAGGACCTAGCAGGACTGTACCTGGTTGACCTCAGATTATTATGCATTGGATTATGGAATTTAAATAAATTGACCATTCTTCACCAAAATATGTAGTATGTTCACAGATCTGAAAAAATACCATAGGAACAACAAACACGTTACAATCTGACCATACGATCAACTTAAGATTTACCAACACTATGTAGTAATGAGGGCCCACCATTTTTATCCAATTATATTGTATTCAATCAGCAGAACCATGTGTTACATAGTTGTTAGTTGATCAAAAGGAGATTGTACAATCATATTGTAACTTGCATGGTGGGCTCATGGAAGGTGGTGGCAAGGGATAAGACATAAGAAAATTATGACCAGGCCATTAAAGTAGTGTTAAAGTGGTTCTAGAGGCTCATTTTTTTGTCTTAATAAACATGTTATACTTACCTGCTCTGTGCAGTGGGTTTGCACAGAGGAGCCCTGATCCTCCTCTTCTCGGTCCCCCGCCGCTGCTTCTGACTCCTCCCCCCACCGAGTGCCCTTATAGCAAACTACTTACTATGGGGGAATTTGTGTGTGCTATGTCACCGCTCCCAGCTCCCTCTTCACTGGCTGTGATTGACAGCAGCAGAAGCCAATGGCTCGCTCTCATGTGTCTGAACCAATGAGGAGGGAGAGAGCCCAAAGAGCCAGAAATTTCATCATTCCAGATGTCTTCTTCCTGCCACATCATCCCCACTAAAACCTACAATAAATCCATCCTTCTTCACCACCCGAACAGTGCCAAGTCCCAACTCCCATATCCCTCTGAGATAGAGACCCCTCCTCTCCCTCGTGTTCCATGAGATTTTACAGAATAGGAGATATCAGGCATATGGAGGACCTCATCCTTTCCACCCAAAACAGGCAAGATGTATACTAATCTACATGATTTTACTGGATTGACTTCACATTTTCCGAAAAGGACAAAGCCCTCCTTCATGGAGACCCATGATCCACTATACTTCACCCTGACACCAATGTGGGGACTACCCAACTCGTCCTCCCTCTATTTTCTTCCCGATCCTCATGTCCCTCCCCCTACCTCCCCTTCTCTTCTCCTACATCTCCCAATCTCTCCAAACCTCCCACCTCTGTCATCCACTTCTCCCATCACCTAAACCAATTCTCCATAATTTCCTTTTGTGACCCCCCCACCCCCCAAGACACCCCCACTCACTCTTATACCCCCCACATTAAATCCTCCCTCCACCCGATAGAAAAGGAAAAACAAGAGCTATGACTTTGATGGTTTTTCACCAAGGACACAAAATTATATCACAACTTCCTCTGGATAAAAGGCAAGACTCCAAATTAGATCATAAAGATCTATTCTCCTACAATTTTTGTCAAATTTACTAAATAGTACCTTTCACTTTATCTTCAACATCAGTGATTGGTTTTACACTGTGTCCCAAGTTACTGTGCTTGCTTTCAGTCATATAAGTGTAGCGCTCACCTCTGATGGAGCTGAAGGAGCAGCTGGTGATTGGGTTGCCCACTCCTGCACAGCCAGGCAACAAGTATTTTCCACACTTTCTCCAGACACAATCTCTTTGAGCTTGGTTTTTATGTTTTATTAGGGGTAATAAATTGAATGGGGAATAGGAATTACGGGATGTCCAAATTAATAGCAACAATATCAGGGACAACTTCCTCCCTATGTACAACTCTGATTTGTCTCCTCTTCTTCTCTATATACAACTCTGATTGACCTCCCTCTCGACTACTAACAGTCTATGATAAAAAAAGATGCAACAGCCCCTTAAGAACTCAGAACCGTCAGTCCTTTTGGAAAGTAGCATAAAATATTGTAGGTTGCATACAGGAGTAACTCCAACTCCACCATATACACTGATCCCAATTCTACTGACTGCAGGAACTACCAGCCCACCTGGCTGCTACTTCATTAGCTCACCTGGCTGCTACTGAAGATCTCTCAGGGCAAAGTAAAGGAAAGATTTAAGCTCAACTCTGTCTTCCAGTAAGGCTCATTACATGTGAGAGTCTTTGCCCTTGCAAGTCCCTAAAAGTGCTGATGTACTCACACTGTCTTCCTTCTTCTTGTGGCCTCTTAGGTAAGATTCCTTTTAAACCGTGATGCTGTCAGAATCCTCTCAAGTCAGCTCGGGCTCCAGACCGAGACAGAGCCCCCCCGGCAGGGGTTCTCCTCAAGGGCCACTGACAGTCTCCTCAGTACTTCATCTGCCACCCGACTCCCTGCCAGCATAACTCATCCATATTTAAGGGCTGTCTTAGCCACCATGCAGGGCCCACTGCCTGGGCATTGGCCAAACTTCCCTAATTATTCAGATCAACTCTTCAGCCCTCCACCCTTCAGTTTCCAGAAAGGAGGTACCAGTGACCTGCCTGTCTGAGTCACCCAGCCCTGAACTGAAGTAAACCTTTGACCCAAATTCAGAGACTTATTTTACCATTAGCCAAAACATTAATTTGCCTGCACTTACACTAGTAGCACACTAGAGGGCGAAACATAAGTAAAGGAGTTTTAACCTCTTGAAGTGGAGTTTTAACCACTAGAAGGTTTTGCCCCGTTCATGACCAGACAATTTTTTGATATTCAGCACTCTGCTACTTTAACTGGCAATTACTTTGTCATGTAACAGAGAATGCAAATTAAATTTATATCATTTTTTTCACACAAATAGAGCTTTCTTTTGCTAGTATTTAATCACCACTGTTTGTTTTTTTAATTTTTTTGTTATATGAACGAAAAAATACCAAGAACTTATAACATTTTGCAAACAAATATTTCTTTCTTCATAAATTTAGGAAAAAATTTCGTCTGCTACATATCTTTGGAAAAAATAACCCAAATTAGTGTATATTATTTAGTCTGTGTGAAAGTATTTGAGTCTACAAACTGTAGGGGTACCCCCATAGGAGCTTCTTGATAATTGTGCCTGGGTCTCCGTCTGACTATCCTGCAGCCAGTTAGACAGTATTTCCACACCTTCATGTGCACACACTAGCTCGCTCGTTAACTTCAATGACCAGTCCAGGGGATGAATTTTGATGCTTTATTAAGGAACTTGGGTATGTGTCACATACCTGGCGGATGAGTCTGACTTATGCAGGGGATCACCTCTCTTGCGGCCCTGTTTCGAGAACCATCGAGGTAGTGCAGACAGGGAGCTCAAGAGCACAGGGGGCACGAGGGTTGGACTGGGTCACTTGGTGGTATGTGGAAGTCCACTAGAGTTCGTGTGTGCGGGAGAGTGGTCATACAGTCTAAGTTGGCAACAGGCTGGCTTATGTGGTACAGAAGGAGCAGGCAGGCGGGTGGTCAGGTGCAAGCAGGATCGGCAACACGCGGGCAGCAAGAGTACAGAAGGATCAGGCAGGAGAGTTGTCGTAAACAGGCCAGGAGTCAGGGCAGGCAGGAAGCAACAAATCCAAAGTCAAGCTGGGGTCACAGGTGCAGGAAATGCTCTGAAAGCAGACACAGGGGTCACTGGAACGCTGTAGAATGGACAGCATCCCATCCGCTGCAGGGTGTTGCTGGTTTAAGTAGGCCATCTTGGCGCTGCACGCACACAGCGGCCCCAAAAAGCATCCATTTCCTAACATTGCCGCCCTCCCCCAAGGGGCAGCCTCCGGATGCCCAAATGGGCTCTCTTGGTTGGGTGTCTTCTCCAGAAGGCTCTGATCAGTTCCTTTGCATGTAGGTTCTCCTCTCGCTCCCAGGAGCTCTCCTCAGGTCCATAGCCTTTCCACATGACCAGGAATTGGGTGCTGCCTCCTCTTTTCCTACAATCGAGGATAGTCTCCACCTCAAATTCCTCTTCTCCGTCCACCAAGACTGGTTCTGGGGGTGCTGAGCTACGTCCCAGGAAGACATCTTTCACTGCTGGTTTGAGTAGCTTAACATGGAAGACCGGATGGATGTGTAGAGATGGTGGTAGATTTAGCTCATAGGCCACTCTGTTCATTTTCTTTTTGATAGGGAATGGTCCTATGTACCTGGGCCCCAGTTTTTTAGAAGGGCAAGAGAGTCTTAGATTTTTCGTGGACAACCAGACCTGCTGACCAATTTGTAAATCCAATTCTCCTCGCTTTCCTTTATCAAAATTTTTCTTGCTGGTGGCTTGGGCTTGGGAGAGGGTCTCCTGAAGGAGCTTGTTGTTTTTCTCAAGGAACTGGGTCATCTCCAAGACCGCGGGCACGGTGCTTTCCATAGCCAAATCGGGTAGGAAGGATGGGTGGTTGCAGAGGTTTGCCCAGAAGGTTGACTGCTTGGTGGCAGAGTGGACAGAGTTGTTCTACGCAAACTCGGCTACTGGTAGAAGCGAGACCCAGTCATCCTGGGAGTAGGAGGAATAGCACCGTAAGTATTGTTCGAGAGTCTGATCCTCTCCATCTGACCATTGGACTGTGGGTGGTAGGCCGAGGAGAAGGCCAACTCAACTCCCAAAGTGGCGCACAAGGATTTCCAAAAGCAAGAAGTGAATTGTACCCCTCGGTCTGACACGATGTTGGTGGGGATCCCATGTAAGCGGACCACTTCTCTTATACAGACTTCTGCAGTTTCGGCCGCTGAAGGGGTACTTTTCATCGGTATAAAATGTACCATCTTTGTAAGATGGTCCACAACCACCAGAGTAGTATTGAAGCCTACAGATGATGGCAGTTCGACTATGAAATCCATTGCAATTTAAGACCATGGTCGTTCCAGAATGGGCAATGGGTTAAGTAGTCCCCAGGCTTTGGATTTTTCCGTCTTGCTCCTGGCACAGATAGGGCAAGTGACCACATAGCTCTGGCAGTCTTCCTTCAGCTGAGGCCACCAGAATGAGCGGGCAAAATTGTTTTATGGCCACCAAAGTGAACTGCCATTTTGGTATTGTGACAGAGTCCGAGGATTACTGAGCGGAGTTCCCGTGGAATGTATAGTCTGTTTTCGAGCCACCACAACCCATCTTTCAACTTGAGTTGGGGATCCGGTGGTTCGGTGAGACCGATGCGGGATCTTCTGATTTGGGACAGAAGGTCTTCCTGGGTGAACAGGAAACTGTGGGCTGGGAGGATAGTATCTGGTTGGGATGTGTCCTCCAGGACATGGAACATCCGTGATAGTGCATCCGGCTTGACATTCTTAGCTCCGGGTCTATAAGTAATGTGCAGCTGAAACCGGGAGAAGAATAGTGCCCACCTGCACTGGGTTTTAGTCTCTTGGCAGTTTGCAGATACTCCAGGTTCTTGTGGTCGGTAAAGACCAAAACAGGGTGTGAAGCTCCTTCCAGAAGGTACCACCACTCCTCCAGAGCCGACTTGATTGCCAGCAGTTCCCTATCACCTACGTCATAATTCCTCTCCGAAGGGGAAAGTTTCCTGGAAAAGAAGGTGATGGGATGTAGCAAAGCCATTGGGCCTCGTCTCTGTGAGAGAACTGCTCCCACTGCGGCCTCGGAGGCGTCCACCTTTAAGGTGTACGGTAAAGTAGGGTCCGGGTGTTTGAGGATGGGAGCAGATGTAAATCGTTTTTTGAGTTGAGAGAAGGCTTTCTGGGCCTCGGGAATCCAGCAGAAATGTGAGTCCTGCTTTGTGAATTGGGTTATTGGGGTGATTACTGCTGAGAACCCCTTGATGAACTTCAGGTAGAAGTTCGCAAACCCAATGAATCGCTGGACCCCTTTCTTGTCAATGGGAGCAGGCCAGTTCAGGATGGCCAAGACCTTCTGTGGGTCCATGGTGATTCCGGCCGTAGAGATGTTGAATCCCAAAAAAAGAAATGTCGGCACACTCAAAGGCGCATTTCTCTGCCTTGGCATAGAGACTGTGCAGTCTGAGGCGGATGAGCACACTTTTTATATGCCTGCGATGCTCTTCCAGAGAAGGAGAGAAAATCAGTATGTTGTCTGAGTACATGACTATAAACTGGTCCAAGAAGTCCCGGAAAATGTCATTCACTAAGTGCTGAAACGTTGCAGGGGCATTACATAGTCTGAAGGGCATCGCGAGGTATTCGTAATGCCCGACCGTGTGCAGAAGGCGGTCTTCCGTTCGTCTCCTTCGTGAATGCGGATAAGGTTGTACGCCCCGCGTAAGTCCAACTTAGTGAAGACGGTGGCAGTTCCTAGTCTCTGGAAGAGGTTGGGGACCAGTGGTAGCGGGCATCGGTTCTTGATGGTAATCCGATTGAGCTCCCGATAGTCAATGCAGGGCCGGAGCGAGTGGTCCTTCTTCTCCACGAAGAAGGTTCCGGCTCCTGCTGGTGAGGTGGATGGTCTAATGAAGCCCTTTTCCAGATTTTCATCTAAGTATGCCTTGAGGGCAACCAATTCCACCTCAGATAGAGGGAAAATTCGCCCGAACGGGACCTCAGCTCCTGGTAGACGGTCGATTGGGCAGTCGTAGGAACAGTGCGGGGGAGGACGTTAGCTCCCTTCTTGCTGAAGACATCCAGGAATTCATGGTAGGGTGCAGGGACAGCCAGACGGGATTCCTGATCGACGTCCGTATACAAGCTGAGCATGACTGCGGGGTCTTCTGAAGGCTGGGGTTGAGATAGGCAGTGGTGGAGACAGTAGGAAGAAGAGAATTTTATTTCCCCCACTGCCCAGTTGATCTGGGGGTTGTAAGTCCGGAGCCAGGGAAGGCCCAGAATAACTGGGAACAGTGGGGATGCAATGGCGTCCAATAGCAGGAACTTAGCATGCCCTCCCTTGGCCTGGGTGAACACTGGAGTGGTTTCCTGGGTTACCGTGCCTGATTTCATTGTCGACCCATTGGCCAATCGAATGACCATAGGATGTTCCTTGGGTCGAAGGGGGATCTGGTGGTGCACTGCAAAGGAGATGTCAATGAAGGAGCTGCACGCACCAGTGTCGAGGATGACCTGCACTGGGATAGTCCCGCCAGGGAGCTGCAGGGTGACAGAGAGCACAAGGTGAGCCTTATCATTAGGTAAATACATGAGTCCGTCCGAGTTACTGGTGGTGCACTTGCTGGCCTTGGCAGGACAATTTCTCACCAGATGCCCGGGACCTCCACAATATAGACACAGGTTCTGAGACATGCGTCTCTGGCTTTCCTCAGGGGTTAAAGACAGGCGGAGGAGCCCAATTTGCATGGGTTCCTGGTGATCTGGTGGAGCGGAGGAGGAGGCAGCTGGACTTGGAGCTGGGTAACTAGGAACCCTGGACATCATCCAGGTTAGACGTGCAGGTCCAGCGGATCTCTCGGCCCTGCGTTCCCACAGTCGACGATCGATCTGGATGGCCAGATTGATCAGGGTGTCTCGGGTATGTGGGACCCCGATGCGAGCCAGCTCGTCTTTGAGCGGCTCTGAGAGACCCAGCCAGAATTGGTAGCTAAGGGCCGCATCATTCCAGGCAGTATCAGCGCTCCATCGAATACAAACACGTACTCCTCCGCTGGGTGGCAGCATTGTTGGAGAGCGTGGAGGGCTGCCTCCGCTGTGGCTGCCTGGTGAGGGTCCTCATATAATTGGGCCATTGCCTGGAAGAATCGGTCCAAGCTGGTGGTCTCGGGTGCCTTCTGCTCCAGAAGGCGGTGTGCCCACGCTTGGGGTTCCTCTAGGAGGAGGGAGATCACAAGCCCCACTTTAGTGGCTTCCAGCGAGAAAGTCCAGGGCTGGAGAGCGAAGTATAGTTCACAGGAGTTGCGGAAAGCATAGAACTTCCTGTGGTCTCCTGCAAACTGCTCGAGCATGGACACCTTGGGCTCGTTTGGTAGGGACACTATGGTGCGTGAACCCGGTTGGCCGAGATCGGCTGGTGCTGGGATGGAAAGTTTCTGCACTCTCCCTTCCAGGCTATTGCATCCCTCCTGCGGGTTCTTTACAGCTTGGGTGAGACCCGTAAGGTGTGCACACAGCTCATCCATAGCAGAGGTCCCCAGCGCAGACTCAGACATGGCTGTCCATTACTGTTATTTTTAAATTTAATATAATTAAATTTATATCATTTTTTTCACACAAATAGAGCTTTCTTTTGCTAGTATTTAATCACCACTGTTTGTTTTTTAATTTTTTTGTTATATGAACGAAAAAATACCCAGAACTTATAACATTTTGCAAACAAATATTTCTTTCTTCATAAATTTAGGACAAAATGTCGTCTGCTACATATCTTTGGAAAAAATAACCCAAATTAGTGTATATTATTTAGTCTGTGTGAAAGTATTTGAGTCTACAAACTGTAGGGGTACCCCCGTAGGAGCTTCTTGATAATTGTGCCTGGGTCTCCGTCTGACTATCCTGCAGCCAGTTAGACAGTATTTCCACACCGTCATGTGCACGCACTAGCTCGCTCGTTAACTTCAATGACCAGTCCAGGGGATGAATTTTGATGCTTTATTATGGAACTTGGGTATGTGTCACATACCTGGCGGATGAGTCTGACTTATGCAGGGGATCACCTATATTGTGGCCCTGGTTCGAGAACCCCTGGTAGTGCAGACAGGGAGCTCAAGAGCACAGGGGGCACGAGGGTTGGACTGGGTCACTTGGTGGTATGTGGAAGTCCACTGGAGAGTGGTCATACAGTCCGAGTTGGCAACAATCTGGCTTATGCGGTACAGAAGGGGCAGGCAGGCGGGTGGTCATGTGCAAGCAGGATAGGCAAGAATGGACAGCATCCGCTGCAGGGTGTTGCTGGTTTAAGTAGGCCGTCTTGGCACCATTGGCGCGCACAGGCACACGCACACGTGCACGGGCGCACGCGAATGCGCACGGCGTGTGCGCACAGTCACCCCTAGAGTGTCCATTTCCTAACAGTAGGAGAAGGGAATGAATAAGCTACTCTGAGTTAGCTATTCCCAAGCAAGGACTCTTGCTCTACCCCTGAGGTCTGTGTGGGCAGGAACTGCAGTGGGGCACCTCCCCTGTTAATTGGTCAGAACTGCATCCATATACATGCTGTCACTGGCTAGGTTTTCCTCCCACTGTCCAATATGAGCCAACACCACTGGACAGTGTAAAACTCTCCAGACAACATGAATAAACACCAGAGCACACTGAAGAAAACCTTACTGAGAATCAATGCTTTCTGATAAGTAGATAGCACCTAAATTTGCCTGTTTGCTCCTCTGTTAAGCAGAAAAGCCAAAATCTTTATACACTCACTAGCACCTACCTAGAAGGGTGCTACATCCACCCCCCAACAAAAATGGGGCATGTTATCATTGGCTCTGGGCAGCTGCCCCTATAAAAATTTACAGAAAATTTGAAACGGAGTATCCCACAAACTTGGAAAGGGAAATAACAAATGAATAGGGCCATGGGGCATACCACATACGTGGCCGCCATGTACAAATATCTCCGTTGTACAAAATATTCACATTTTAGGTAGGACTCTACCAAATGCGCTTTGTTAGTGCAGCCCCCGCCAAACAGAGATGGTTGGAGAAGGGGGTAATATAGCCAAACACAACCTGACTAACTATGCTACACAATATAGTACAGTTACATTTTTACAGTGGAATGCCTCAACCGAGGCCTGGAAGCTCCTTGCAGTCCTGCAACGGAAAAGAGAGAATACTCAAGCATAAAATGGACATACATAGTGGTGGGAACATCCTCTCGTCAGAGGCGATCTTCCCACAAACACAGACATCTACCGCTAACATTCTCGTAGAAGCATCTTTATGGATCCTGCCCCCTAAGGGCAACTCTTGACATGTTGTCTCTTTGTGTACCTGAAAAAGGCAAGCAATATCCAAACAATATGTGGAATTATATACATAACAAAAAAGTGTGAAACAACTGAAAATATGTCATATTCTAGGTTCTTCAAAGTAGCCACCTTTTGCTTTGATTACTGCTTTGCACACTCTTGGCATTCTCTTGATGAGATTCAAGAGATAGTCACCTGAAATGGTTTTCACTTCACAGGTGTGCCCTGTCAGGTTTAATAAGTGTGATTTCTTGCCTTATAAATGTTGGGGATTTATTCAAAATTGAAGGCATGCTGAACCAGCATGGCTACCATAGCATCTTGCAGCGGCATGCTATTCCATCCGGTTTGCGTTTAGTTGGACCATCATTTATTTTTCAACAGGACAATGACCCCAAACACACCTCCAGGCTGTGTAAGGGCTATTTGACCAAGAAGGAGAGTGATGGGGTGCTGCGCCAGATGACCTGGCCTCCACAGTCACCGGACCTGAACCCAATCGAGATGGTTTGGGGTGAGCTGGACCGCAGAGTGAAGGCAAAAGGGCCAACAAGTGCTAAGCATCTCTGGGAACTCCTTCAAGACTGTTGGAAGACCATTTCAGGTGACTACCTCTTGAAGCTCATTAACCTCCCTGGCGGTATTCCCGAGCCTGACTCGGGGTGAAAATTAGCAGCCAGGAGCGGTAACCCCGAGTCAGGCTCGGGCTAGTGTCAGGCAGCGCTTACCTTCTCTCTGGCGACAGTCACTTCCCTCTTCCGCTCGGGCGAGTGGCAGGCAGCGCTTGCCTTCTCTCCGGCGATGTGAAAGTCACTTCCCTCTTGCGCTGTCATGCGAGCGGTGTCGCATGGGAGCGGAACTGGGCGGCAAATTCAAACCTGCAAGTAGTAAACACACACACCCACAGCCTTTATAAGCTCCGGTGATACAATGTGATCTGTAGATTGCATTGTATCACCGGAGATCTGACACTTGTTGCAGAGAGAAAGTTGTTACAGTGCACCACTCCTTATACACACTGTCATTTTGCCCCAAAAATAAAATGGCAGCTGGACACGCAAAATCGCCTTTGGATCTACTGAGCGAAAGTGACAGCGAATTGGAAACGCTCGCGGAAGTGAGCGACAGCGAGTCGTGGGAGGAGTCATCTGGCGCTGACACTGACACTGACACTGAGACCAGCGAACCGGACTGTGACCTGAGTGACGTGCGCATCTGGTGCCCTATTGCCAGCGGTACAGATCAGGTAGCGACGCCTCGATTTCCATTCACCGGATCGCCTGGAATGAAGGTGGACGTTGAACGCGACAACCCGCTGGCGTTCCTAAAATTATTTCTCAGCGACAAAATAATTGAAAAAATTGTCGTGGAGACAAATCGCTTCCAGGAGCAACAGTCTTCCAGCATGCAGGCCAGGTTTTCCAGAAGTCGCCTATGGAAGCCGGTAAGCACCGAGGAAATGTGGAATTTTCTGGGACTTATTATCCTGTAAGGCGTGGTGGGCAAGGCGGTCCAAAAATGGTACTGGACCAAAAACAGAATGCTGGCCACACCTTTTTTCGGCTGCGTGATGTCGGAGTACCGCTTCTCCCTTATTATGAAAAATTTACATTTCACAAATAATGAGGAGTATGACGAGGAAACGCATCCTGCGCCAAAGCTAAAAAAGATCTGGAACGTTTGGCAAATGGTCGTGGCAAATTTCCAGCGGGTTTATGTACCGGACCGCGATGTAAGTGCCGACAAAAGCTTGATGGCTTATAAAGGATGGCTCAGCTGGATACAGTATATAGCCTCAAAAAGAGCTCGCTTCGGAGTCAAAACGTTCATGCTTTGCGAGTCGGCCACCGGATATATATGGAACTGTGTGATCTATACCGGCAAAGGGACCAAATTTGACCCAAAGTACAGTGACTATGGAATGGCCACAGCATCTGTTCTAACCCTCATGGAGCCGTTGTTGGATCAGGGTTACTGTGTGACCACGGACAATTTTTATTCATCCCCCGAGCTCTATGAGGTGCTGATCAAGCGCAAAACGGACGCTTACGGTACGGTAAAACCGAACCGCAAAAACATGCCATCAGTGCTGTGCAAAAGGACACTAAAAAGTGGTGAGCTGGTGGCCTTTCAAAAAGGCAAAATGATGGCCATGCGCTGGAGGGACAAAAAGGACGTTTGCCTACTCAGCACAGTGCACAACACCATCACTGCTATTGTGCCCACCAGGGCAGGAAAGGAGGTACAAAAGCCGCAGGTCGTTATAGATTATAACATCACAATGGGAGGAGTGGACCGGGCCGACCAGGCTATGACCTTTTATCCAGCAATGCGGAAGCAGCAGAAAAAGTATTACAAAAAAATTTTCCGCCACATGCTGGAACAGTGCCTCTGGAACGCTTATATTTTGTACAGAGCTCAGAGTGAGAAACCGGCTGTCCACTCTGAGTTCATCTGGAGGGTGTCCGAACGGATCTTTGCTACCCAAGAGGTACTATCTGCGACCAGATCTGGATGTCGGGCTGCGGACGTTGGCAACCCACTTCGCCTGACTGGTCGCCATTTTATAGAGTACATTCCGCCAACCGCCAAAAAAGCAGCAGCGACCAGAATGTGTGTGGTCTGCTGTTCCAAAAGAGATGGTAATGGGAAGAAGGTCCGGAAAGAAAGCAGGTTTTAGTTTGTGTGGTACCCTGCTTCAAGATCTACCACACTCAGGAGGATTATTAATTTTTTGTAGTTAAAAATTTTCTTAGTGTTTCCATCTGAATAAATTTATGTTATTTATTTGATTATAATTCATGAATTTGTGTGTTTCTAACTTTATTACATCTCAGATATCTACTAGAGTGTTGTTTGGTCAGGTTTAAGTAAGTAATTACTAACCATTGCAGGCCTATAGTATTAAATAAGTCTACCTTTGTGATTCTTTTAAAAATTGATGTTTTTTAATTATTAGGAGGACTCACACCATCTAGAACTTCGTCCCATGGTGTGTTTGATTTTGGACGAAAGAAAGGCCTGGAAGAAGGGTAATG
>BLSH010408337.1:62421-75276 GCA_018402905.1 Glandirana rugosa
TTGTGTACACCTTAATAGATGTATTGTTTTTTCACACTTTGTTGACTTTTATACAGTATAAGATCCAAGAAGTAGAACCTAGAATATGACATATTTTCAGTTGTTTCACACTTTTTTGTTATGTAGATAATTCCACATGTGTTAATTCATAGTTTTGATGCCTTCAGTGTGAATCTACAATTTTCATAGTCATGAAAATAAAGAAAACTCTTTGAATGAGAAGGTGTGTCCAAACTTTTGGTCTGTACTGTATATATCCGGATATATAACTAAAGGCCTTTAACACCAATACCTCCAATTAGGCACTATGGCACAGTTCAGTCGCAGGGGCCCCTGATGAGCTGACTTGCAAGGCGTAACACAATCCGGCTTGAGAGGATAAACGCTGACACATCTGTGGAGTGGTGGCTTCCTGGGGATGTTTGTACAGATGAACACACCGATGGCCAAGAAGTCTGGAATGCGCCGCCTGCAAGGCAAATCAGGCCTATCTAGCCTATCTCTTGGTCCCTAACCTGACTATAGGCTATCAATGCTAGCGCTATTTATCTAAGTGGCCGTCGGAAGCCTAACCTGTCGCTATCCTAAGCTGTTTACCGTTCCCTAGGCTAATACTAGCTAGGAACCCCCACACCAAAAAGGGACACTGTTGCTTTAAATAATGAAGTGGCAGGTATACACTTCAACACAAACTAGTCAAATGAGTTATAATCAAATGAGCTTTGCTCTCACACACTTGAGAATAGCCCAAGTATATTGCAGTATTCAAATAGAAAGTAAATCAGAGAAGCCTCTAACACAGGGATATGCAGATACAGTATCTCTGATTTCCACACAGGAGTGCTCACACAGGAGTAACAGAAAATAACAGTGAACTATACAAGGCAGTAACACTTGCCTATATTGTATTGTCCCTTTTTAGCCTGGAAGGAGATATCATAAAATCAGTCTGCAGCACCTCTTGCTGGCATAGCATGTGTCTGGTCTCCCTCTCTCCTTACTTCCTGTAAGACATCCACATATATAGCCTTGGGGGGTTTCTTGACCTTTTAGCAGGGGCAGGAAACAACCTCTTAACAGGAAGAATCTGTTTGTAATAAGAACTCTATGGTAGGCACCAGGCATTAATGTAAACAAACTCACAGACAGTGCACAAAAGAACAATTCCCTACAATAGATAGGGCGATCTGTATACAGTCAATTAGTACAGGCAGTTTAGTGTAGAGTGAAATATATACTAGATATTAGATATATAGATAGATAAGGCAAGCTGTATACAGTCAGCTAGTGCAGGCAGTGCAAGAATATATATCTAAATTCCTGATGTGTATTTATATATATTATGCAATGCCTTTAGTGTATACTATATACAGCTAATTCAGTGTATAGTATATAGTGTCCGTTCAGGCAGTGGAAGAATATATATATATATATATATATATATATACACACACACACACACACATCATATTGAGTGTACACTATATATCAGTGCATTTGTGGATGTACGTATGGTATATAGTACACTTGATGTGGTGTCTTAAAATATATACAGTCAAGGGCGTGTCCGGAAGCTGCCTGGAGAGGAAGTGGGAGAGTGGAGCTCCAAGATTCCCGGCCGTAATCCATCGCCATCCTCAGTTCTTCTGACAGGGTGAGCACAGCAAACTCCACATCTTGCTCCCCCTCAACCCCTGCTTGGTGCTGGTCCAAAAATTGGACGGATTGGTCCCCCCCCCCCGAGGCCGTGAGTGAGGCTGCAATATCCCATACACAGTTGCCATTTTTGAGGACTCCCGGCCGTAATCCATCACCATCCTCGGTTCTGCTGACAGGGTGAGCACAGCAAACCCCACATCTTGCTCAACCCTCAACCCCTGCTTGGTCCTGGTCCAAAAATTGGATGGATTGCTCACCCCCCTGGGGCTGTAAGTGAGGCCACAATATCCCATACACAGTTGCCATCTTCGAGGACTCCCAGTCGTAATCCATCGCCATCCTCGGTCCTGCTGACAGGGTGAGCACAGCAAACTCCACATCTTGCTCCCCCTCAACCCCTGCTTGGTCCTGGTCCAAAAATTGGACGGATTGGTCACCCCCCAGGGCTGTGAGTGAGGCTGCAATATCCCATACACAGTTGCCATCTTTGAGGACTCCCGGCAGTAATCCATTACCATCCTCGGTTCTTCTGACAGGATGAGCACAGCAAACCCCACATCTTGCTCCCCCTCAACCCCTGCTTGGCCCTGGTCCAAAAATTGGACGAATTGGTCACCCCCGGGGGCCGTGAGTGAGGCCGAAATATCCCATACACAGCTGCCATCTTTGAGGACTCCCAGCCATAATCCATCGCCATCCTCGGTTCTGCTGACAGGGTGAGCATCCCAAACCCCACATCTTGCTCCCCCTCAACCCTTGCTTGGTCCTGTTCCAAAAATTGGATGGATTGGTCACCCCCCGGTGATGCAATCTTGGTACACCCATCCCTCTCTTCAGTGCTGCCATAAGACTCAAATGGCACTTCTGATAAAATAATTCCTCGGGGGAATATAAATTGCAGATAATAACATAGAAAAAGAGACTTGTACAGCCCTCAGGCTAAAATGGATGCTTAGATCTGGAGCCTCGGCCGAGGAATAAAAAAACGGTATAGCAGAGACTAAAAAGATACTAGCACAGTATAAATATGGGAAAACCAAATCAGAGCAGATCCTCATCCCGCTCCAGATCCCCACAGAGTGCAGAGACACAACAAAGTAGACAAAATACTGAAAAACAGCAGGGCCCTAAGATCTACACAGCATACTTGCCTGCCCCACAATCGACAGCAACAGAGCCCATTACATACCATCAGCAGATGCAACAGAATCCAGGCATGATAAGAGACTCGGCTTCTCTTCAAGCACCCACACAACAAATACAACATATACAGCAGACTCAACCAGCTCTGAGCCTAAATGATTTACATGCGGTTGCAAAAGACACAAAGGATTCACTCACATCTGCCTTCTCTGTAGCCTTAGCAGAACTCAAGCATGATATGCAAGATATTAAAGATAGAGTACAAGACGTCAAAGTCACTGCTGCTCAACATGAAAAACAATTAAATCAGTTTCAAAATATGCAAGATTCATATACATTGCAATTAAGAGACATGCAAAGACACATGGAAGACCTTGACAACAGAGGACATAGAAACAATCTATGAGTCCGTGGAGTCGATCGAATATGACCAAATACAGCAAACAGTAATAAACATCTTTAATAACATCCTAGACAGACCAGCCACAGAACGCATTGAGATGGAAAGAATACACCGAGCCTTACGGCCAAAAGGAAGAGGCTCTGACCCTCCACAAGACATAATATGCTGCCTAACCAGCTTTTGCACTAAGGAAGAAATCTTTAGAAAGGCCCGCAACCGAATACACATCACCCATGAATCAGCTGATATAAAAATATGCCAAGACCCATCAAACATAACCCTACAAATATCTCAGACCACTCCATGAGGTTCTGCGGACAAGAGGGATCCACTACAAATGGAAATTTCCTTTCTGCCTCTCAGCATCTACAGCTGGAAGAACAGCTTTACTAAATATTCTGGAAGACCTCCCACAATTTTGCGAGCATCTGGGAATCCCATGGTCCGTCCTCCTTCTTCAACTGGAGAACATCCAGTGGAGAGGAAAGAATGAAAACACAAAACGCCCCCTACAGAAGACATAGATCACCAAGACCAGAAGCGACACATCAAAATGTACGAAGGTCTCTTCAGGGTCCAAATCCCACAGCTTTGCCTGTTTATCGGAGACCCAGACAAGAAACATAAATTACCTCAAAATATACTACTTGTTATCACTCAGCTAAGTATTACATAACAATATGATGCGACAACTACCTAAGTATGTTAGTATAACAGTTAAAACTTGTTTCAAAAAAAGAAAGTTATTTAGAAAATACAAAGTTAAACTAAGATCAAAACTATCTAGAGGGTTTATAAACGTAAAGGAAGCTCCGGACGGCCGCACTCCATTCAATGCTTTATTGATCAAAAGTCCATGCGATACAGGATAGGAAAAGTGGCTAACGCGTTTCACACCCCCTAAAGGCGCTTACTCATAGCTAACATAACATACAAATGCATTTACATACAGAGTCTCTACATGTTGTTTCCAAAAAATAGCCAGTCAGACCACGGTCTTTCAATTAATTCAATCAATTCAATCGTCGTTAGTATAATTGGCTTCAGAAGTCTTGCAATCGCCCCTTGAGGTTCAGCGTGGTGAAGTCCGACAGAGGGCCAGGTCTTGCTTGTATAAAACAAATAAATAAGGATCCTCCAAAAACACAAATGCAGACTCCCCTGTGAGATTTGACCAGACCGAACCCACTACAAAAAAACAAAACAATTTTGTGTAAATATATCAAAAGTGAAAAATACAAACATACACAAAAGTAAAAACAAAAATATTATTGATACTATCGTAATTCAAAAGGAAAAATCAATAAGCAAGAAGGAGAGAGAGAGATAAAAAAACATCCCCTCTCCCCTTCCTTTAATCAGCATGTAATCATAAAAATAGTATATTGAGGCAAAAGATCAAGGAAACAAAATGAGAGATATTTCTTTAAAGTGTACAGGTCCCCATGTCATAAAAAATTCTTTGAAACCCCAAAAGAACAGATCAGGTGGCACCGACACATATAATCATGATATATACAGATATTATAAATGAATAGAGGAAACATTATTCTTATTAATTGACATTCATGAACTATAAACATGAATGATGGAGTGTGAAGTAAGGTGACAAAAAAGCTCCCTACCAAAGGCCCCCAAAAGATGCGAAAGCATAATATATATGTAAAAATCGGTATATCTGACCAATTAAAACAATCCCCATACATTTTAACAGCCGAATCGCTCACATTATGGACTGGAGGTGCTTTCACGAAACAAGGAGACCGGGGATGTTTTCAATACAAAAACTAGTCATAAAAGTGGGAAACATCCCACTCAAAGTTAAGCCCCTCAGGTCTCCTAGTTCTGAAAAAGAATATCCAAAACACCTCCCTCCTGCACAAGATTTTGAATTTATCACCCCCTCTGGGTGGAGATATAATTTTTTCCACTGCTTGAATGGTTAACCCCGACACATCTTTTTGATGTACCTCATTCCAGTGTCAGGAAACATTTGTACTGTGGTTTTTCTCAATGTCCCTAAGGTGGTCACTCATACGATCCCGTAGCCTCCGTGAGGTTCGACCAACATATTGTATGCAACATTGTGTACAGGTAATAATATAAACCACATACCTGGTGTTGCAGTTAATGAACCTGGCAATACTCATACGTTTATTATTTGAAGTGGATTGAATGGTGTCGCTTCTCTGAACCTGCGGACAGCACGGACATCCATTCTTCCCACAGAAAAAAGTACCTTTAAATTGTAGCCAGGGTTCCCTTTTAGGACTGCTGGTGAAGAGGCTAGGGGAAAGACTTGAGTCCAAATAGGGGGCCCTTCGAGAGACCACCTTAACCCCATTAGTTAGTATATGTGCATATTTTGGATCATTGTATGATATAGGCATGTATTTAAGAACTATACTTCTAACCTTGTCAAACTCTAGGCCAGGAATATGCAATTAGCGGACCTCCAGCTGTTACAAAAAGTCCCATCATGCCTCTGGGTGTCATGCTTGTGGCTATCAGTGTCTTGCTATCCCTCATGGGATTTGTAGTTCTGCAACATCTGGAGGTCTGCCAATTGCATATCCCTGCTCTAGGCTATATGGCGTGGGGAAAACCGGACGGCGGCTAACCGATAGGGGTTTTGCACCCGGTATGGCTTGAGCCATAAGACAACTTTTCGGGCAGCACTCTGTCCGCAATATCGATGGCTCTCTGTCTGACCGAGGCCGAATAACCCCTATCCAGAAACCGCAGTCGCATACTCAATTTCTCATGCTCATAATCGGATAGAACATTGCATATCTGAGTCTAAGAAACTGACCTACCGGGATACCTTTCAGAGTATGTCGAGGGTAGCTGGAATCAGCCCGGAGGAGTGAGTTGCCAGCTGAGGACTTTCTGTATAAACTAGACACGATCCCACCACCCCTGGCAGTCAGGGTGACATCCAGGAAAGTAATGGCCGTATCTTCATGACAGGCTGTAAAGCTAAGGTTAAGGTCATTGTCATTCATATAGGCAATCCACTCCTCCGATGACACCATATCCCTGAACACAATGAACAAGAGGTCGTCTATATAGCGACCATAGAAATGGGTGTCATGACGGCGGGGACCACCCGGTGCAAAGATGCGGAGCCTCTCCCACCAGCCCATATACAGGTTGGCAAGGGAGGGTAAAAATTTGGCACCCATAGAGGCTCCGCATCTCTGCAGGTAGTGATCCCCGTCGAACATGAAAAAATTGTGCGTAAGTAAATATTCCAGACACAATAAAATGAACTCTTGATGTATTAATGAATGAGTGGTGAAATGCTTTAGGAAAAACTCAACTGCTCGCAGACCCAATGAGTGAGGAATGGACAAATATAGGCTCGCCACATCACATGTGACCCAGCCATAATTGTCTCGCCACTCAAAGTCCCGAAGTTTACTTAGTAAATGTCTGGTATCTCTGATATAGCCCGGCAATTTGGACACCATAGGTTGTAACAGATGGTCGACCCATTGCCCCAATCGCTCATTGAGAGAGCTTATTCCTGTGACAATGGGTCTACCATGTAAAGGGTTGCATCCCTTATGGATTTTGGGGAGGTGGTGGAAGATAGGCATCATGGGGTGCTCTGGTAACAACATCTCTTGTTCCTCCCTGGTGATGATCCCCACCACCACCCCTCGATCCAATAGGGAGGACAACTTCTTGAAACCAGGAGTAGGGTCACCTGGGAGGCTTATGTATGTGGTGGTATGGGTTAATTGTCGCAAGGCTTCCTGTCTGTAAAGCTCTGAATCCATAACTACCACTGCCCCCCCCCCCTTGTCCGCATTATTGATGACAATCTGGTTTCCTCCTTTAGAGACCGTAATCCTACTATTTCATCCGGTGTCAAATTGTGTTCAACGGGACGCCCAATACTCCTCTTAGCTAAAAGTACAAGATCCCTTTCCACTAATTTTTGAAATAGGTCCATATCCTTACCCCGGGAACCTATGGGGTAAAAATCAGACTTGACTTTAAAAGGAACCTCAATATATTCAGAGGCAGGTGGAGTGGAGTGGAGTATCTAGAGGGTTTAACCATAGAGGGTTTAACCACCACATACTGTGACAGAGCCAAACCTTTCAAAACGTATTAACCAAGAAGATATGGCTTATATAGAATTTACGCAGACATAAACGAAAAGCATACAGCCACTTGTTGCCTGAAACAGACCAAGAGTAATACATCCATTGGCAATAGCAAGATTATAACGGTTAAAACAGGCAATGATTCACTCATCAACCAATACTAGTTAAGCCTAATTACGAGACATATTGGTACATAGAATCATTCTGCTCACCCTCAAATACAGAATATCCTAAGATAACATATTGTTCAAAAATAGTTAATACAAACACAGAATGACCATTAGAGGTCTCCTAGATCCCTTATGGATCCTATCTGATAATTAAAATGTTAAACCGTTATACATTGTTGTTTTTTATGTTATATTCACACATGTTTAATACAAAGAGAAGAGCGAGACAAGAACAGGGGAATGGATATGATATGAGATCATCCTCTTAAAGGAGGTTAGAAGAAAATACCAATTCTCAAGTCATATATTAAATACACCGAAAACAAAATAAAGATCTCTTATCTCCCCTGTTCTTGTGCCACCATATCACCCCTTACTGAGGAAGTCCAATGAGGTGACGACACGCGTATAGGGGGAGGAGCCTGTGCTCGCATGTCTCATTGCTGCTATTGCAATACACGTTGTTACCAGCTCGCACGGCTTTATAGTGCTGGATCTCGTAAGTGTTTTACTTGTTTTATTGGGGCAATAAATTGTTTTAAACTGAGAGCATTAGATCTCTGCTCTTTTTTTATATATACTGGTTTGCGAATCTTGGAACTAATGGAGCTATTTGATCGAATTGGAGACCGAGTGGTATTGAGATGATGCATCCCTGAGTGGGGAAACAAGCGAGTTTATCTTTATTTTAAGGTGAGAGGCCAGTGAGGCTGGTGAAGGATTTTAGAAGCACCTGTTTGATACCTCTCTGCTTTCCACGATTGGGTTCTCCGTATCAGATCTGTCTGTCTATGGACCCCTTCTCTCAAACCTGACGTTTCTTGCTGAATTTTTTTGATTTTTTTATCTCACTATTCAAGCACGTTTTTTTGGACTGATATATGTTGAATAATTCTTGTTTTTTTTTTACTGAGTTTTATGTAATTTCACAATTTAAGCACTTATTTGAGTGATATTATGATGTTTTCTCACATAATTTATTATTGTATGCATATTTGATATACCTATCTGATTCTGAGTTGTATTATTTGGATCTATTAGCGCTACACTATATTTTTGTTTTTTACCTTATTGAGTGAAATGAAATCACTGTTAAGTGTCAGCAGCTTTTGGTTGGAGAGGAGTACATATTTGCGCTGATTTTTTTTATTTATTTTGTGCCACCATATGTTTCTATATATTGGAATTTTATAAGAACCATTAATAGACATGAAGACATTTTGACATATCTGAGCATAATAATAGAATTACTAGGAAATTACACTATATAACAACAATATAAATCATAAAGGTGATATGAAACCACTGCATTAAACAAAATGGAATCTGATCACAAATAATACTGTAAAGATATTTTCCCCTTATATCTTCATAATTACCTCATAAGATTAAAAACAACAAAAAGCCTCAACACAAACAATATATCTTTCTTATCCTCTAACAGGCCTAGGTAATAGACAAGAAACCAAACTAGATTACACCACCACACAGCAGTAAACCCATCAAAAGTAAGACAATGAGGGGCGTGGCTAGCAGAGCTTGATGGTGGACGTCTTTCAGACCAGCTCTGAGAGACACAAGAGAAGCCCAGAGGAATCCGAACATCAGAAGGATCGGTGAGACCTAATACACCTACCACTAGCTCACCTACATACATAGCTCCAATTTGAGACTGAATTTAGAAGAATCGGCCCTCAGATCTGGGAGTTAGAGGGGCCGCCGTCTCCCTGACATTATCCGGAAGACGCCAGCCGAATAGGCCGCAATACTCCTCCGGCAAACACCGGACTAAATTTTAGCCGCTACCCGCGGATCGGGGACGACGAGCGCGGTGCAGAGACGACGGCCTGCACTTACACAGACCACAGCACATACCTCTATACAGACCACGGGAGACCCAACAGCGCTGTTTTACACAGCATCCCCGTCCAGAGGAACGTGTGCTGAGGCATTGCAACGGCTAACTCTGAAATAGCTGACTGCAGACAGGAGACGATTCCCAATACAGTGCAGACCTGAATGGGTATTACTGAGGCCACAGCTCAGACAATCCCTGTACAATTCATCTTATTACCTTACCCACAGTAACCCGGAGGCACTAGGGGTTAAAATAAACCCACCTGCAAGCACTACAAGTGAAGGCAGTTCTAAACCACCCAACAACAACAGTGGCAAGATTGAGGTCTTTTGAGTCCTCTAATCAGACACCATTTGAACAGGTCTACCATACAAAATAAACAAAGTGAACCCCAGAAACCCCAAACAAAAACCACAAAAGTCTGTGAACAGACGCTCTACAAATAAATTAAACACCCAGGAATTCACACAGACACACGGAGACTTAAAAATAAGTCAGTGTCTCCACCGCAGCGACTTACACGAATTTTAAACAAGATCTGATGGGGCCTGAGAGCGGATAATAACCATCCTACATCCTATTTCCATACAATCTGCAACACCAGGGGACACTTTATACCCCCCAACACAAATTGCCCTCCTAAGAAATACCTCAAATAGAGAAATACCAGGAAACCATAAAGTAAATTCAACACCATTATATTCAGAGATCGACGGCCATCTTAATACACCTTTCCTATTTACCTTTGATCACAGTTGAAATGATGTCCGTGTGAACAAATATAAAGGATACCACGTAATCCGCTAACATAACAAGATGGGTAAATACCAAAAAACAAACACACAATCAAGCTCCCAAACAAGACAACATCGCTCATTAGCGGGTCCATCCTGCCCTGAAATTGCCGATATCTTTAAAAACACACCAAAAACCAGGAAACTGGAAGGACCTAAGATACAGCAAACACAAGATTACACAGACGAGGAAGACTGCGATGACGAATCCATTGCAGCCTCTGAAGAACCGATAAGAAACACGACAAACATGGACCACCCATTAACTTACGGAGATATGACTGAAATAGCTGCAGACATCAAAAAGTCTTTCTCATCAGCAATATCTGAACTTAAAGCAGACTTATCAACATTGACCGAACAAATGTCGTCATTTGAGAAAACAGGGAAACAAAGAGATAAAGCTATAAAGAGACTCGATAGAGTAACTTCCTTACACTCCCAACACTTGATTGCCCTTAACAGACAGATGGAAGATCTGGACAACAGAGGAAGAAGAAAGAACATCAGGGTAAGAGGGATACCAGAAGGTATAAACGCAGAAGAAATCAAACCAGTCCTTACCTCCATCTTCAACAACCTCCTGGAGAGACCGATGGACTCAACAATCGAATTTGAGAGAGCCCATAGAGCACTTAGACCCAAAGGCCCAGACACAGCACCACCAAGAGACATCATCTGTTGCCTCAACAACTTCCCCCTGAAAGAGGATATATTGAGAAAAGCAAGACAAAACGACCAAATTCTTTTCAATGGGGAAACAATACAACTGTTCCAAGACCTCTCACCTATCACATTAAAGAACAGAAGAGCAGTCAAACCAATGCTGGAAATCCTTAAAGAAAAAAAAATTCCATACAGATGGAAATTCCCCTTCGCTGTCCAGATAACGGTTGAAGGCAAACAAGTTCTTTTACGCACCCCAGAAGACATTCCGTTCTTCTGCGACGCCATTCAAAGTGATCTAATAGACCTACCCGAGTGGTATCAAGAATTTCGCCTACCTCCACAAATTCCAATGATGATACCCTCTCCTGGCTCCACACCCCAGAAACCAGCATTCCCAAAAGGGAAGAAACAAAAACAACAAGAAGGTCAAGCCTCAGGCACACCAGCATCAAAAACACCCAGAGTAAGGGACAATCGATACTGACACAGGTCGCATGACCATAATCGCTAAAAAGATACTGAAACTTATATATACTAACAGGAATACAAATAACAATCTGAAAACATACTGTAGAACCTACAACAAAATAAATTACCAGATGACGTCAGGACTTTCCAAGAAAATACAATAAAGGTACGAAGATTGAAAAGAAACAAACACGGATTTTGATTACAGACTCACCATTAGGTATTTTGTTTACCAGAATCATCTACTTACAAACAAACGTAAAACACTTTACTTCAACCCGGGTAAATCTTTACTAGAGAGTTATGTCTGACACTAAGTCAAACTTGTATTATTGAAGGACAGCCTACTTGCTGACTCAAAAAATCAAAAACAGACAAAACTTTTGCTCTCTATTTTGTCTACTACACTTCTACAATTCTCAAATGTTGTTGTGGTTTTTTTTTTTTTTCAAATTGTCTAAGCTACATCTCTGTCAAATCCAGCGAAATACCCTCTTTGCTTGTTGCAATGATCCAGTCATTGGATCAACATATAATTAAACACCAATCTCACTACCAAATTTTGGACTGGAGACCTTGAGATGTAGCTTTCATTGTTATATGAAGTAATATAACAATTTAACTTCTTCAGAGATTGTTTTTGTTTCTTGTTAAATTTCTTGTTAAGTTGATGCTAACAATGGTTTATCACATCACATAAACACTTCTGATAAGAGACACCCCCCTTAGTTACTCATTCTACATAAAATTTTTCTCTTAATTATCAACCCAACTGTTGATCAACAACTTTAGACATTTACACCGAAATCGTATTACACTCACAGAACCCTAACACCCATTTAGGATGAACTTAACTCAATCTTGTTATTTAATGCACAATAAAAACTCCAAATTTCTAAATACGGATTATATGGTAATCCATACATGATTAATTGTTCACAATCACCCTACAATAACATACTATAAATAAATAAACAATAACCAGAATCACACCACTAAGGTAACTGCTTCCACAACCCCCAAATAGAAACAATTATAGCAAATTATATAACCTAAACAACAACTGAATTTCTAAATAAAACAAGTATCATCTGACACTTTGGAATAGTGCCAGTGATCAACCAAAACGAGCAAACACTGCAAACGATCTTTTACTCTTCCTTATTACTTAACCTCCTACACATTATTCTATTTGCTTTATCATTGTATAAATCTACACAGAGTATAAATCCACTATGGCATACTCACATCTTGGGAAAAACCCTACTATTATTTCACATAATGTAAACGGCCTAAGTACACCAGAAAAAAGACAAAAAATCCTAAAAGAGTTAAAAAAAAATGACCCTCAAATAGTTTTCTTACAGGAAACACACTTTAGAGGAGCACAAATACCTAAAATGACAAACAACTTCTTTACCTCTGCATACCACTCGACCAACCCACACGCTAAGACAAAAGGAGTATCAATCTTACTAAGTAAGAAATCCACATTCCAAACAGAAAATGTCCATATAGATCCACAAGGCAGATATATATTTCTAAAAGGCTCAATGTCAGGCAACAAACCTTA